>JAOVVO010000181.1:0-124263 GCA_028564675.1 Onchocerca lupi | reverse complement strand
ATTGCGTCGCGAACAAAATTACAACATGACTGATCTTTGTCACATGTGCAATCAAATATTCCTAACCTAATGTTTGAGTAAAGAGGCGTTTACGATCAAATAATGCAAATTGTCAATGAAGGAGTTGGAGAAATCTTCTTTTTGGATGCGGCAGGAGGAACTGGTAAAGCGTTCCTAATTAGATTGATTCTGGCAGCAATTCGATCCCAAAATAAAATAGCCTTAGCTCTTGCGTCGTTCGAAGCAGCCGCAACATTGCTACCAGCTGGAAGAACTGCTCATTCCCTTTGAAATTGCCATTCAGCATGCAATTCATTGAAACTCCCACATGCAGCATTTCCAAAACATCCGGCATTAGGAACAGTATTGCAAAATGTAAACTTACTGTTTGAGATGAATGTACAATGACGCACGAAAAATCGGTCGAGACTCTTGATCGATCATTGCAAGATTTGCGTGGAAATATCAGACTATTTGGGCACGCATTGATATTGTTTTCAGAAGATTTCAGGCAAACATTACTTGGAATTCTTCTATCGACATCAGCAGTCGAAATAAATGCTTGCCTTAAATATTTTACTTTGTGGCGAGACGTAAAAACGTTAAAATTAACTGCAATGTGCGTGTCCAGCTGCAAATCGATCGATCAACTAAGATTTTCTCACATCAATGGCTGGAAATTGGGAAAGGTGCAGGTTGATCTGACCACAGGACGAATTTTATTGCCTCATAACTTCTGCAATTTAGTAACATCAAAAGAAGAGATGGTTGAAAAGGCATTTTCCAACGCTCAAACCAATTATAAAAATCACGACTGACTGAGTGAACAAGCTGTTCTTGTAGGCAGGAAAAAGACATTCACGAACTTCACAATATTATTCAGTCTAGCATTCAAGGCGAGGCAGTCACATATAAGTACGTCGATACTGTTGTAGAAGCAGAAGAAGCGTTTAATTATCAACAGAATTTTTGAATTAACTCGATCTGTCAAATCGGTGTCTCAAAGCCAAAAATTCGCGATGGCTTACAGTAAAAAAATAAACAACATCGTAGAAACAACAATCTTGACAGGGCCTTTAAAAAGTGAGGATGCTTTCATTCTTCGCAGTCCTATGATTCCAACAAATATACCATTTCAGTTTAAGAGATTGCAATTCGCAATTCGATTGGCTTTTGCATTCACCATCAACAAAGCTTAGGGTCAATCTTTGGAATTGTGCGGTATAAAAAAAAAAAAAAAACTGCTCAGTTGAGTTTTTGAACTGTTGCTACTGAAAAAAAATTATATATGCTATTAAAAGGTACTAACAGCCGTAAATGTTCGTTTGTTCAAAATCTTAAATATCCGAAAATTTTTGTCTATTGTTTTGAAGTTATGAATGAACGTCGCATTAAAATACGTGCATACTTTACCGAGCTTACTGAATGTTGCATATTAAAGGCCACGTCCACTTTGAATTTGCAGAAATTAAGCGTATTTTTTTAAAGATTATCAAAATACTTTCGATCTTATTGGTACTTTTGACCCATGGTAGTGCAATTGCGCTTGGAGTTGTTCTTGTTTAATAGGTTTATCCGCTCACTTACTTTTATTTGTCACAGGTGTGACAGGTAAAAAGTAAATGTATCATACAAAAACAACGTGCCTATTCGAATGCTGCGTTGTATCAAAATTCCAAATCAATGGGTTAACACTTGAAACGTTGTGTCAAAATGAACATTAAACATTTACGACAAAGAGGCAATCCAAGACACGATTTAATCTTAGAAGTAATATTAGCCTAATATTAGAAGGGATAATTCACAAAATTGCTTGAAGGAAACATTTCTTTATACACTGTCATGATCCAGACATTTCTGGACACAACTACATTCCCCACAAATTAAAAAGTAAACGAATTACATCCCTCATAAAGCAAAAAATTGGCGAAAAACTTGAATTACTCGTCTTATCTATTTAAAAACACTCGTCTATTCGAATGCAATGCAAAGGTATGAAAATTTCAAATCAATCGATGAGGAACTTGAAACATCGGAGGAAGCAACCGCAGTCAATGCAGGAAGAACGTGTGGTAAATAAATTCTGTCCGTTCATGAAGGCGCGATGCGGGGCGGGGTCAGAAAATTTAGCTCTTATTTACATTTAATTGTCATGGACGTGACACGTGAAAAAAAAAAAAGTTATCTATATAAAAAAAGATGGTCTATTCGAATATAAGGTTGTGTCAAAATTTAAAAACAACTGGTGGAGAACTTCCGGAGATTTATCATTTGTAACAGGGAACATTTACATTTTTATAGATAACTTTTTTCGACAAACAGTGTCAGAGGATATCCCGGCATATTGATCAGTGGAATACTCTTCTTTTTGTTGCTCGTATTGATCTGAAATCTATCGAATTGTTGTTATTGATGAATCGATCTTTGTCGTTGTAGAACTGCCGCTGCGTCTGTATAGAAAACTTGAAACTATTGCTTGGTCGTCGTAGTAACTTGTAGAAAACTGATCCTGCCCCAAAATATGGATCTCTTAATTCCTTTCGAGGGCTCTCCCTCCTCTCCTGATATCCAATGTGTTACATCATGATTGTCGATCCTGCTTTGTTTATCTGTTAATGGAGCATTTTAGCGGGAAATATGTTTATCTGTTGATCCATTTGAAACCGTTTTCGCGCTTTTCGATCTTCAACACTCCTTGTTCATAATAAGTCATGTTTCGAATTTTTCAGACGCATTTTGCATCATAGACTTTTGATTGAAAAACTCGGCATTCAGTATAAAAATCGAATTCATTTGCATTTGCATTCCAATGGGCTACGAATGGAGTGACAAATGCTTCTGAAAGAACTTTTTGAATAGATTTGCAGTTACAAGGTTCCCCGAAACAAAAAATGAAGGAATTATTATACGGATTAAAGTAAATTGATAATATCGAACAACATTTATTAGAAATGTTTATAAATATTTTATTTTTTATTAAAAAGAGATTTATTACTATTTTTAACAGAATTTTCCTTCAAACGGCTAAAACCTTTTTTTCAATCACTTATTTTAGTCCTTTTTGTGAAACAACTCATTTTTATCGATTAGTTTAAGTTATTTGAGATAAATTCTTTAGTCAATCATATTTGTTTTAATACATCTAATTCAGTTTATTTTTTCCATTATTTCAAGTGAAGAAACAGAGGGCAGCCAATTTATCATGAAGCAAGCTGTTTGGTTTACAGTTGGATTCACCACATTAATAGTGAATTTATTTAAATCCCCAACAGAAGCTTCAAAAGCCAAAGAAATGTATGTTAGGAATCTTTCAAACAGATGATTTCAATTTTTTTTTCTTTTTTTTCTTTGAGGAAATTGAGCAATTTATTTATAGCAGCATTTCATTTATTTATTATATTTTTATTTTTGAAGATACTGCACATTTTATAAAATGAAATACGATTAATCATATCCGAACGAAATGAAACTTTAATTAAACTTTCCCCAATTTCATTTATCATTATTTCCAAGTTAATTTAGTTAAGCAGTCTTCACAGATAGTTATTTATATCAACCACAAAGATGTTTAGCTTCACTGCGGTAAAAATTTAGTGGGAGCAGCCTTCGTAATATATCATCAAACTTATTTGCATTATACATGCGGCAAGCTAAATGTATTACTTTGTTGAGCAAGCAAATGAATTATTCGTTTTTGCTTCCTTCCCCTAACAAATGTGAAAACTGTTACGAAAAAAGATAATTGTCTGATGCGGAAGTGAAATGTAGAAATCCTATAATTCCGTTTTTTGCAAAATTCAAAATAACATTTTCAGCTTATACCCTGCTTAACTTGATAATTGTTGTCCTTTTTTTCTAAGAGCATGCAATCAACAAGAAGTATATAGGCATATTTTGCTAACATTTTGCATCCAGTTAACTGAAAAAATTAATCTAAAATTTGTTACATTAACGGAAAATTGATTTTTTAATCATTTCAAACTATTACTTGCATTGAAATTGACAGTTTCCCTAGTAAAAATACTAATTAAAATTTAATTTTGAGCAATTGTTTTTCAAAACATAAATATCATTCAATCGTTATGAATCGTTATGAATTTGCATCACCGTCCTGTTAAAGCCAGAATTATTTCTTGCAAGGCAAATAATAAGATATGATAGTAATGATATGATGGCAGAATGATAAACTAATTAAATAAACAGTCTCATATCAATTTATGTCAGTTTTAAAAATCCTTCTTGCATTAAAGTTCAGAATAAAAGTGAAAAGTAGATTCCAGAGTTATGATTACCTCAACTGCATTATAAAGATTCACATATTAAATTTTTCCTGACCTCGTAATCTTTCAATCTATCGGCATATTTATACTTCGTCAGTCTCTTGATAAAAGTTTGGCTAATGATGAAATTCCTAAAGTTTTTTTATGTTCCCATTTTCATTATCCGATACTGAATTTTCATTGTTTTCTATTTATTCACATGTCTCATTCGAAAAACTGAAGCATATTATGATTCACACCTGCACACGAAGAAGCTTAAATTTTGGATTAATTTTTGAAATTACTAAAATTGAACTTTAGAGTTCATGTCTGATCTCACTAAAAAAGTATTTTTCCTTGATAATTCGGAAGGCAATTCTTTGCAAAAGTTAGTACAGAAACATTTTAATAGCATAAGAATTTTTTTCAATAATTGAATTGGCTCCACATAACAGCAATGATAGTAATGAAACTGATTGCAAAAAATAGCTTTTTTTAAACGAAGAATCTGGAAGGTCAATTTCCAAATGCATTATCGAATCCATCCTTACTTTTCTTCCTTCTCATAAATTCTTCTACTAGTTTCTGAATTTCTAATTAAATAAACAATAAATGAAATTCATTTGCTTTTCTTCAAAACAATTTGTTTTTGGAAATAAATTTATCAAACAAGTCAGCAAAATAATAACGAAATAGATAGTACAATTAAATTTACTGACAGATTATTTGTCAAAATTATTGAAAAATGAAAGAATGCAAAAAAGAAACTGACATCGATCGATTTTTCTAAGTAGAAGTTAGTTTAGAAATATTACAAAAAAAAAAAAAAAAAATTAAAAATATCATGTAAAAAAAAATGCATTATCAAAGGAAGTGTTGCGCTGAATTTCCTGCTAGCACAAATTGCTTAAAAGGAAATGGCTAAGGAATTTGACATAAAAGACTTTTTTAAAGTATTTATTTTAATAACCTTTTTATAGCAATAGAAAAAATTTGAGAATTTTAAAGGTTGATGACTTCTACTAAGTTTAATTTAATCTGAGAGTTATAAAACTTATGCAGTTGTTTTTCTATCACTTGCTGTATGACAATTATAATATTTATTTTTAAAGCAGAAATGGAATGATTGAGATTAATTCTCGCCATTATTAGTGAAATGAAATTTGAGAAAATCAGACAAATAAATAATCTGGCATATAAACCTGCGCATTTTACATACATGTCATTTAATTATTAATGTAGAAAGCGATTTAGAATTTATGTGAATGAAATATATTCACAACTTCTAGACACTTTCCGTATCACTTGCGAGCTTTTATTGAATTCAAAAGTAATCTTGTTCGGAGAAAATGTGTCAATTTCGGAATTACTGATTAGAGATATTAGTTCCATAACGATCTGATAATGTATTAATGGACTCCTCGGTGTTTTTCCATCTGGTATTACTTCCCAGTACCGTGCATTCATTTTTGAGGATTCTGCTTTAGCCTCTGAAAGAAAAAAACATGGAAATATGACAGCAAAAAAGTTTAAAAGCTCACAATCTTTGTTTTACTATCGTGCTGTTTTCTATTTGGACAATATTTCAAATTTATTATCTTTATTTCTTGGCTGTTTAAGCCTGCCATTTTGCTTCTTTTAGAATAAGGACTTTACCATACTTAAACGACTGGATAATTCTTTCTCTAGATCACTCTAAAGATTATTTCAGAAAAGTTACGTTCATATGATATAATCCTTGGTTTAGTTAACGGCAAAGCTGGATCCGAAGCGATACCGATCAACCAAAGTAAATATTTCTCTTTCAGATCTTTTAATTGCGCTGAAAATTGCGAACTATTTCCACGTAAAAAATCTACTATCATTTCAAAAAAAAAAATCCGGATTTTTAGAATTGCATGTTTTTTGAACAAAGAAATTACATCGGAATAACAGATAAAAAAGCAATGATACTTACAAAGTTTTTTCATTGCATATTTATAAGAGTGTAAGTCCTTCGGTGAATAAAGAAGCATGCAACCATCGAAATCCAGAGTAGACCAAAGATCATGCTAAAACGTCAATTTGCAGATTGTTCAATCAAGACTAAATCATTGAATTTTTAGAAATGTACGGTGATCTGTTATGGTTCCATATTTTTGTGATGGATTTCCTATTGATTCAATAATCTTACAATGGTTTAAAAGTTCTAAGTATCTTGCAACATAGACATATTGAAATATAAAATGATTTCTAACAATTCCTCAACAGGGGGACTGGTATTATTGATAGTTATGAGAGGTTTGTGATGTTTCTCTTAGTTCACTCAAGATAAGCAGTAGTGAGTTTTCCTATCTCAGCCTAAATTTATCTTTCTGAAAAAATCAAAAAGAAATGAAAATAAACTTATCTCAGTGTATTGAACAATGATTTATTTTATTTTATAAATCAGCAATAGATTATTTATTAATCAGTTTTGGGCCAATTATTTTTTTTTATTTTAAATGCTAAGAAAATATGAATTAAAAACTTTCAGTAGTTTTCATTAACAAATTTATAATTAAATATTAATATTTTTCAATTATTAAAATATATGACATTTAATTTTGGTTAATGTTTCAAAACTTATTAAATGTTTTTTATTTTTTATACTTGCTAGAAAAAAGTATTGCTTGTCAATTCATTCGTTTTCTTTGGGCAAATGATAAAGAATGATAAATGTTTCATGACTGCTATAGCATGTAATCCGGAAAGAACTTTAAAGAGAATTTTTCAAAATCAAAAAAAAAAGATTTGTACATCGATAGTGTTAAGTAAATTGAAAACGAGATTCTGAATGCTATTTTGGCATTCAAGTGCATAATTAAAGAATAATTAATGTATTTCTTGCTCAGTTTATGTTTATGAATAAAGGCAAAAATTTCTCGAGAATTAATTTTGATTCATTAGTAATTTATTCATTTAAAACCTGAAAATGACAAAACTGAATTTAGTTTAAACTCAAAATTTTCAATACATATATTTTATATTCTTTTGCAGTTTTCAATAAATATTTTATATCCCATGAACATATCATTGATTAGGTAATGAAGAAACATGAGGTACCGAATTCTGAACCTTTTTTTTCATTTCAGTACTCTGCAATCATGTTTATTCATTTGCATGAATTTAACATTAAGTAGTGTAGCTGTCATTTAAAAAACTATAAATTAAATATTTATAATTAATATTACAAATCATTAATTCATTTGTTATATATTCACTGAAAACTACAAGTTATGATCACAGTTGCAAAAAAAAAAATGATGCCATTACTTCCAGAATTTCTTAATATGCTACAGTTAATTCAAATTTTATTTTTAAAAACTCGAATTTCTACTTTTTCGAAGTTCACTTCAACCAAAGTCAAATATTTTACTAAGTTGTCGACTCGAAACGATATCACATTGGCTTGACGATCTGCAAATTGTTAATCATTTCAACTCTTTTCATAACCTTTTCACATCAAAAATTCTATTTATTACAGCAAACGATTGCAAGTTCAGCACAATTGTAGCGCGGAGTTAATATCCTTGCATACATAATAGTAAAGAGTAAGATGGGAAATAAAATGAAATGCCGTATATTCTACTAATTATTTAAATTTATTAAGAATTTTTAATTATGTATATGATGTGAGCAATCATAATATGTAGATTCATGCTTTTAAATGAATTAAGTACCAGTACCTACCTGTTGTAATGCTTTTGCCAGTTGATCTGAGCAACTTATGAATGAATGTCGAGCAATCACATTCACCACAGTCTGCCACAATAATGGAATAATCAGTTCTAAAGTTCATAACAACCGTTTACCTCATCTTGAATCTATCAATATTTCACTTGCAAAATCAAATTATGAATCCTACACCTATCTAATGAGACTTTTGAATTTAATAATTAAATAAACTAAAAACTAATTTTTCAAGCAATTCAAGTTAAACGAAAGTTTTCTCAAGTATTGTATGATACATTAAAATGAATTTGAATGAAATTAAATCGAATCGAAATAGTCAAATGCCCAAATCAAAATTTAAGAGTCAGTGTAAAAGTCAATGAATATCTGTCAAGTACAGCATTAAGCAATTTGCTATTTACAACCTTATTTTGGGTCCCATGGCCCAACCTACTAGACACATTGCAATAGGCACCATTGGTTCTACTCTATATTCTCACAATTCAATGTTTATTCTAAATGGAAAATTTTTTAGAACTTTCCATCATTTTCAACTATAATTCCTTTTTCGGTCTCATTCACTTCCTAATATAAAGAAGAGGACTTTCTTAGCTCATTAATTTGATCTATATTGGTACTTGGCATTCAATCTTCTTCCTAACAATGCATTATTTTCATCTTTTATTTTCATCTAATCATGGCACAAATAAGTTTTGTCAGATACAATCTCGAATTAAGCTTCAACTCCTGGAAGTTATAATAGTTTTATCAACAACTTTTCAGGTGTTTTTTTTAAAGAATTTCATCTAAAATGTAGTGAAGTGACTGTTTAAAGTTATTTTTTTCTTTTTTTTCGCAAAGTGATGATTGTAAGTTATAAGAATTAAAATTTGAATTTCACCTGAATTGACAAATAAAATAACGAGGCATATTACATACATTTGAAGCATAGAAAATATAACTAAATTTTATTCTTATCACTTACTTGATATGATGTGGACCATATAAATTCGATATAGATAACGTATCTAGAGATCGAAGTAAATTTTGCTTTTGTTGATTATTGATCGAATAATGATGCATCCGTGTCTTTTTTTGATGATCATTATTTTTAGATGAGACTTCAAGGCGATTACTTGAACGGAATGATTTTGTTGCTCGATTTAGGAAAAAGCTCAGAGACTGTGAGCCTAACATCTCAAAATTTTCATCAACATTTGAGTAACAAGTATGATGGATACCATTGCCTTACCTAAAAAGCAACGTTTTTGTTCGTCTATTGCTGATATTAATACAATATTAATCGTTATGTGAAACCATCGAAAAGATAAAAAATTAAATTTTGCTCAGCATAAGAGCTTTCTCAATAAAAGTAGTGCCACACTTTTTTTTTCATTAATTTGCACCTTTACCTTAAAATCGACCATAGATTGTTTTATCTTTCAAAAGGTATACAACTTAGCTGCAGAAACCATTAATGTCCTAATAGCTTCACATTTATAGTTTATTAATTTGTGACACAAATACGATAAAAAAAAAAAAAAAAAAATTAATCAAAAATCTCTACATTAGCTAAATTGAAGAGAGTATGAGAAATTTTCCTATAAATTATTTGTCGTGTAAGTTTATTATTATATCACTTTTCGCTTTTAATATAAAGCACTTGCCATGCAAAGGTCTTTGAGGATATTAAATTTTTGGAAAAAAAAAACTTTGGTATTTTTTATGCATATCATTTTTATATTAATTTTGCACTTAGCAATATTGAAGAAGCATATAAACAGAGATCTGTCATAAAAAAGGAAAGAAAAAATTCAATAAAACTTGAGAAGACTAGTGAATCCAATCGAAACTTGTAATAGTAACATATACTTCCTCATTGCAATAACAAGTTATTAGTATTCAAATTAAAAACTAATTATGACGACAATGAATGTATTATTTTTCAATAAATATTTGTCTCCATGAATATATAACTATTACTTCCAAAAAATATTTGCTTCTATGAATATATAATGAATCTATCATTTTTCAACAATCTTTATGAATATACATATCTCTATCATTTGTTAAGATTCTCGTTTGTCAATATAGTCACTAGTCATTAGCCAAGGAAATGATAGCTTTAGCTTGAAATATGATATCAAAATATATGGGAAAGATAAAGAAATAGATCTTACATATCATAATTATCTAATACCACGAACAATAATGGTGAGGATCTCTTTTCTTTTTTTGAGTTACTAATAAAGATTAAATTCCGAAAAGGACAGAATTTCAATCCATTAATGAAGGCTAAAAGTGATTAATATTATAAAGTGTTGATAAAAAGACTTCTATTCCATTAAACTTTTGAGAATTATTAATAATGGAAATAGGTCAAATAGATAAGAAAGAAACTTTTGGCAATTGTTGTTGTTTAACAGGCGCTGCTTAGGAGGAAATTATGTTTATTTAAATTGAATACCAATTCACATAAATACGCTCAAAGAAGGTTAGTTTCAGTTCGAAGAATAATTCAATAATCTTTGAATATACCAACGTTTTCATACATCCAAAATTAAGTATTACGAAAAAAAAAAGGACTTAGTCAAAAACATTCTTGATTGCTATTTTCCTGGACTTTTTCATGGAGAATAGATTTAATGAGAGTGTAAAGATAGGAATAGAATGAAGATAAATGTATTCATTACTTTAATGTTAACAACTAATCAAGTAAACAAATACATGGATGAGATGAGCTCATTGCCAACTTCTACAGCCCGCATTGCAAAAACGCGGTTTTATTATTTATTGTTTATCACATCATTAGTATCTTTTCTGCAGTCATCGCAATTTAAGCACTTGTCATAATTATTAAATATCGTAGATTGTTTAAATCGGATCAGAAAATCATCTCTTTAAATGTCATTTGTAGGTAAAGTGACAGTAAAGCTGCATTTATTTTGTTTTCTTTCATTTTTGAAAATTATTCAAAGATTGAGTAAACAAAAATTTTTGATTTGGCAGTTGAATTATCCAGGAAAGAAGGTAGGCATTAATAAACATTGAGAATGCTGTAAATTTTTTTAAGATGAATACTGTAAATTTCTTATATTCTAGAAATCTTTCATGTTGTAACTTGCAAGAACTAAATTCTTCTGAATAGAATTTAAATGGTAAATTTTCAAATTAAGCAATCAAGGATGTATTTGATTGAACATTGAATGTTATGCTGGATTTAAAATAATATAAGAAATGAAAAATCAATTCCTTCCAGCTTAATAAATAAAGAAGATAAAATCGTCGAAGAGAAAGAATAAAAATATAATTTTTGGAATTTTTTTAAAGAAAATAAAGATGAGATTATCTCGAAAGCTTCCCCTACAGAGGGATTTCCATTTTAGAAAATCTTGGAAATTCTAAAAAAAGAACAATGAAAGTTCTGAAAAATTAACATGTATTCATTCCCTCATATTAAAATAAAATTTCCTCCAATCTAATCTAACGTGAACACATTAATGAAATGTCTTCAGAGTAATAAGACATCAAATCCACGTGATGTAACAGTTTAGTTTCGATAACTTTCCCATGTTAAAGACTTCGTTTGGAATATTTCAGGCAGAAGTAAACTGAGTAGCTGAACAGGAGAGTGAAATGAAAACTGATGAAAAATGAACTGTTCGTACTATAAGAATATATATGAATCCTTCTCTTACCATGTCATTTCTCATGCTTCCTCTTTTTCATGTTTCATTATTAACAGGTTAATTCAATAAATTCTTTTCAGGTCAGTAAAATGCTATGTGAATAGATAACAAGGCTATTACGGAAGTTAAAAGCTAGAAATCAATTAAATTGGTATGAGCAGGAAAAGGGAAGAGAACAGAAATGATCCCTGTTGTTTTTTTCTAGAAATTTCCCCACATTGCATGAAAATGGAGAATCTACTACTAACCATTATCATAACAGCTCTGTGGCAATTACGTTTTTTTTTTTCTTTTTTTTTTTTTTTAACAAGAAAGGGACTTTTTTTTCGCTCCCGCACTAGTCATTTTTCCAATTTATCAAAGACTTTATTCGGAGTTGATTCCCCCGTCCTTTATCTTATTCCAATTTTCTCTCTTCCTCTTATTATTCCGAATTAAACTCTTTTGAAAATCCCATATTTATGAACAATTTCGCATAGAATAATGAAATCATTGAAAAAACAATTACTTGCTAACAATTACTTATGACTGAATTTGAAAAATTAAGAATTTAATATAAAGAGACTGATTTATATGATACCTTACAAATTCAAGTTATCGAACTACAGATGTTGATGGAATACAAAGTGGGCTATAAATCTTAAAAATTTCATGGCCAAAGGATGCATACATAATATTCTTATTTGTTGAAATTAGACATTACAATGAATTTTAAAAATTTCTTTCATTGGAAAACTTTCGTTATATAATATTAAATGAGTAAGTAAGTTTTGTTTCTGAGCAAAGAATGATCAGAACACCTGATATTATTAATAAGATAATTGCAGAATGATTAGACAAGATCCATTTGGCCATCGCGAAGTATCAATGATTTATCGGTAAATGAATGAATTTCATTACGCAATTTACTGATATTTTAAAGTATTACTTCAATGAGTGATTATGAGTAAGTTATTATCACAAAAGTAACCTATCAGAGTGACAGCCCAGCGCTGAAAAGTACAACATCACTTCAACGAGTCACATGAAATATGCCTTCATGAAAAGTAGGTGGGCTCTTATCTCAACGAAAAAAAAATTGATTTGCAAATGATAGTTACATATAAACATATTGCTAAAATCATCCCCTCCTCGATATATTGATACACAACTCTTCATTATACCACCATTGATGTCAATGAAATATTAAAGATAGCTATTCAGATAAGTCTTTTAAGTATTGCAATCAGCGATATGATAGTATTCTAGATCATATTCCCCAAAGTAGCGTCATTCATAAAAAGACTCCATCAGATGGAAAGATGGATGAACACATAATGAACTGATTTTAATAGTAAACAATACAGGTCAGCATTTCAACCAGCATAGGATAAATTGATCCTTTTCTTTTTTTTTTTAAATGAATCGCTAAAAACCAACTGATCCTCTCTAATTTTTTGAGAAAAAAAGAAATGATGTATTAATTCCATGAATGAAATTTATTTCAAATTTACTCACCAAAATTTCCCCAAATTTCTTCATTAATATTCATGTCGTACGTTTATCACTTCAAAATTTCCTTACTTCTACAAGGAGATGTTGTTTGCTTATAAATGTTACTTCTCACTCAGGTGATAACTGTTAATAGTGATAATCGCATATCATCCCAACATGTAGTCATTGGGATGACACCTATCTTACCAATAACATAATGATAGTCACCGACGACCATTTAAAACAACTTCCTTTTGAAACATTTCAATCCTAAGGGAAATCATTTTCGTACTGTCCAAGTTGTGCAATAATGACAATAATCCAAGTAGGTTATAATGCAAGAGACTTTAACTGTTCATTTTCGTTTTTGTCTGTTTCTCTCCCTTTCTGGTTTTACATTTATTTTCTTTTTCTTTTTTACAAAATGTCCTTAGATCGTATTATTTGTTAGAAACTGGCAAATCTATTCATTCTGCATATTCTTGATGCACAATGTCTTTTTCCCCTCTCCATGGTAATATTAGTGCTATTTCCCAACTATCTCTCTTTCTCACCTTTCATTCGCAAAATTTTCTGTCCAACCACATATGTCACGATGATCTGGCCAAACCGTTTTAGGGGTTATTAACTAGAATTGCATTAATGTGTGCGTGTTGGTAATGAGCAAGATATAGTATACCCGGGATTTGCTGATGGTTTCTTCTTTCCTGTGTGGTTTTAGATTTTTATTGTTATCTCAGGTAGAATATGAATTATTCAGATTATCAGGGCACTCTTTGCTGATGTATTCCTGTCAAATGCATTTTCGAGGAGTGTTTGAATTCAATTTATGCTACTTTTGTTTTCAAATAAAATCGAACTAGGAATAGCGTCTGATCTTTCACTACAATCATCTCATGTATTTTGCTCAAACCATGAATGTGAAAAAGAAGATAGATATTTTAAATTATTCAGTGTAAGGCTTGTATAATCGTATGATGATGGTTCGTTCGCAGCTCTTATAATGATTCCCTTCCATCTTCTTATGCCATGCAACTCCAACTGTTATTTTAGAATCTTTCATACCCAAATATAAAGGCGGATGTTGTTTTCTAAAGATTTCTTCTATTTGAGGGATTTTAAGAGTTTCTTGATGGAGGAAAGCAAACAAATTGTTAATTTCGTAATTTATGGATGCTGTTGTTACACTTTGTAAAATTAAAGTGGTTTTTTGTTTATTTTTTTTAGAAAAATAAAACAAACGAGCTTTCAGGGAAGATCGATAGGAAATAAAAAATGAAACTGAACATAGCATATCCGGCTACTGGTTGTCAGAAGGTATTTGAATTTGATGATGAGAAGAAATTGAGAATTTTTTATGAAAAAAGAATGGCACAAGAAGTGGAAGCCGATGCTTTGGGTGACGAATGGAAGGTACTATGAATTATGATCTTGTAATTCACTATTTTGATTTTTGCTTTTTTGTTTCTCCCTTTTCTAATATAATGATTTTACCGTAATTTTTTAAAGTTCCAAGTCAGTGCTTGTTCACTTTTTAATAAGGCATGCTGTTAGTTTTAGGAATAGTTATATCGGAAATTCTTTGATATAAAAATGTGTAAAGATTTTTTGATTTATGATGAGGATTTTTCTTTATATAGGTTAAATAGAAATTATTTTGCATAGGGACTCTCCTATATTATTTTTTGGCGAAAGTGGAGAAGAGAACATGCAGTATTGTAGGGTTACGTTTTGCGTATAACTGGTGGTAATGACAAGCAAGGTTTTCCGATGAAGCAAGGAGTTTTGACAAATGGACGTGTGCGTTTACTATTGTCAAAAGGACATTCTTGTTATCGATCTCGTCGAGATGGAGAACGTAGACGTAAATCAGTACGTGGATGTATTGTTGACGCTAATTTATCTGCGCTTGCGTTAATCATTGTAAAGAAGGGTAAGAAATTCCACTGCCATTGAATTTTTGCATTCACTGCGAGGGATTCAAGAATTTTTTAGGAATTTGCGAATTCTTCTTAAAATTAAATGCCCACATTTCCTCATAAATCTATTTTAGGTGAACAGGAAATTCCTGGTCTGACAGATACCACAGTTCCTCGTCGTTTGGGACCTAAACGTGCATCCAAAATCCGTAAATTATTCAATTTAACGAAGAATGATGATGTTAGGAAGTATGTTATCCGTCGGAAACTGCCCGAAAAAGAAGGTAAATTTATTTCTATCATTTATAATACTTGTGTCTCTATAAAGTCCGTTTTGGTGACTGTTTTTAAACATCCTCTAGTTCTTCACGCAATTTTGTGATATATTTGGATTATCTCAACCGACGACTTGTATATTAGCATCAAAGAGCATTTTCAAAATGACAGTAAGCTTCACCTAACGGTTTGCATTCGTTTGTAGGCGAATTCACTGTGCATATAATTTTGTAACATAAGATTTGTAATGCAGTATGGTTTTGTTTCAGGTAAGAAACCGCGCAGTAAAGCACCAAAGATCCAGCGATTAATAACACCAGTTGTGTTGCAACGCAAAAGAAGACGTCTGGCAATGAAAATTAAGCGAAGTGTCAAACGGCGTGAGGAGGAAGCTCAGTATCATAAGATGATGACGCAGTATGCCAAGGTTTGTTAGTGCTGATGAAATTTTTATTTTCTGAGTTTTGGTTGTATTAAACATTTATTTCTAGTATTTGCAACTTATGATTTCTTTTTTTGCTACTTTTCATTCACAAATGAGACAATCTACAAGCTTTTTTTGTTTGGCTCTTTTAGGAAATTTCGCTGACTTTTTTTCTTTTTTGAAATTTTTTTAGGAGAAACAAGCAGCTAAGATTGCTCGCCGTCGCTCATCAGCATCTCGTCGTGAATCAGAATCGGCAAGACATAGCAAAAGCAGCAGATAAATTTGTTGAAAAAACTGTCATTTATTGTTTTCTTTTATTTCAAGTAAACGATAAAACTATTACTGTTCTGTTATTTTATATTATTTGAATACTCTATTCCCTTTTAAATGTAAAATGCAAGCATTCATATTGTTGGAAAACTTCAGGTCCAGAAAACAATTTTAAAGTATATATTTCTCAAAAAAGAAAAACCTGACTTAGTTTCTGATTAAGTAAATTCTATCATACATAAGAGTGAAGGAATGAAGAAACAAAGTAAGCAAATATAAAATGAGTAAGTGATTTGTAAGAGATCTGTCACAATAAGGCAAAACCGCTATAAGAGCAAAAGCAGTGGGAAATAAATTATGAGGTCATATTCTTAAACCTAAGTCGAAACTGTAGCAGTTCCGCATTTTGTGAAAGAGGGTTTATTCATCGATTACGAAAGGTCGCTTTTCTTTTTTCAGTTCGGTAAGAGCACGCTTGATGGCAAGTCCTGCCTCGGCTTCAAATTGAAGATGCTGCTCTCGTGAATGGTTGTACAATGAGTTCAACATCACTTTCTGGAAAAATATTTCAAGTAAACTGAGCTTGTAATTTGATCCTACCATTAAAAGATTGGTCGTAACTCTGGGTCAAGAATCTTATTTTCAATTAATTTCCTAAATTATGCTTAATTAAAGATCTAGAAGTTTTTTGAGCTCTGCAAAGAGATTTAAGATATTCCAAAATAGGATATAATAGATTGACTAAATTAAAATGAATTACTTACAAGATCGAACTCTGTGATTGGATCGACGCAAAACCTATCCGTTGTTATAGCATCCCACTTTTTTTCATGCTGCGCTCGACCAGATAATTCTTTATCATCAATTATTATAGCTTTTGCTGATATCGTTGGCAAAAAAGCACCGTACAGTTTGACAATTGTACCCAGGACTTCATTACAATTTGATTCGCCATTTCCTTTACAGTGAGGCTTACCAACTAGTGTTGCAATAGCCAATGACTGCATTATAAAAAAACATTAGGTTCAAATTTCCGTGAATCAAAACAAGCAGATTAGACTGGAGAGAGGGGGCAGAAACACAAACATTGCGTAGCAGGGAAGTAGAACATGTAAAAACAGTTGCAAAAGTACTTTGATTAATAAGTGTCAACAACAAAAAGACTGGAGAATTGAAGCGTTTTATGCAGAGTACCTTTGTTTACGAAGGGTTTTATGAACATATTTTTTAATTATTATCTAACATCTTAAATGATAAATACAAATAAAATTACTGAATGAGAAAAGAAGAAAGAAAGCAAAGTAAATAATAAGCATTCAAGCAGATTTTAAAAAGCTGAATATGATGTGAATTAAGAAAACAGAATGGATTAAAAAAATACGGCTATACTTTCAGGAAAGAGCACAAGAATTCTATTGAAATATATATTCAATTGTCCCTATTATAAAACCAAAAAGAAATTCTTGAGGTTTTGAGTTTTTAGACTTCTATGAAAATTTAAAACTTAAATTTACCTTCGTACTATGGACTCGAGCATCAATTCGTTCCCAAATTGTCGGATCACAACAAACATATTGGCTATCGCATGCAATGCGCATACTACTACTTTTACATATAAACGCCCCACAGAGGCGGCATTTCAAATCATAACTGCAATTACTAAAGCATTAATTTTGACCATTTTCATTTTGGAATGAAAAAAGTCCTTTAATCTCAAGTTAATGTCAAGGACTTAAGTTTCGGTTTCTTTAAGTATAATTAAAGTCTTTTTCTGACGAAAAATTTCAGTCCTCAATCTCGAAATTCGCAAAAACAACATATTAAAACAAATAACCATTTTCCTTCTAGTGAACGTTTTCTCTCATTCTCTCGCACTAAATCTGCCTCTTGAAGAGCTTTTCTTTGATTAATTTTTGCTTCTACCTGAAATAAATATGATTTAAACACTAACTACCAGAATCCCACGCAAAATGGTATATTTACGAATGATTGAGTAATAACTTTTATAAAAAAAGTGAATTATAGAAAGATTTTTCTAACAACAGATAAGACAAAATTTGAAATTAGTGAAGCTATCAATGATTTTTATGATAGAAACCTACCAACTGCTTCATCTGCTTTTCTGACTTTGTTTGCATATGTTCCAGGCAGCGTCTCATTAAATGTTCTTTCTGAATGTTTTCTAACTCTTTCTCCTCAATAGAACCATCCAATGCCAGCAAAATTGATTTGCTATTCTTCGCTCGAGCTCGACCTACAATACTTGGACAACTCACAAAAATTCGATGAAAAAAATAATTATTTGTCCGGAAAAATTTTTTAAGAAAATTTCGGAGTCTTAACTCCAACTTTTCTTAGCAAATACGTATGAATTATTCATTTCTAAAACTCAAGTTGAGGTTAAATAGACAAAATTCCAAAAACTGTAGACTGAACCAACCTCTTCTCTGAATGAGCGATCTCTCGGAACCTGTGTTGTTATATTTGATGATAAGGTTACAAGCAGAAATGTCCAAACCTTCTTCAGCAACTGATGTTGCCACTAAAACTTTCAAAGTACCCTGATTGAAACTTTCAATTACTGTTCGTTGCTCTTCAGCTGTCTGACCATTCAAATTAGATGACTGATTTGAACCTAAACAAACATAAGTAATATGATTTTACATCAATTATTATCATTTTCACATTATTTACTATTACATGTCATTATATATATTATTATCCTATAAACATCTAACGCCATTATTTATTTCTTTTAGTATCATCTCACTGGTCTTGTTTCACTTATTAGAAGGAAAAACTTTCAAATTACAAATGATCCCACTTATATCATTAAAGAATATTATTTTTATATTGTTTTGCAAAGCAAAAACAAACATTTGCAAAAAATTTAAATCCTTTTCTAAAAAGGCAACAGAACAATTACTGGTAACGAATCCGACAGCACGACTTGATCCATCGATAATTTTGATAGCGTTCAAATGGTGTGACATATACTGGGCTAGTTTACGTGTCGTCACGAAGATTATCGTTCTGGATGCCGGATCCGAAATATACTGTTCACGTAAAATCGTGTGTAATATTTTCAAGATTTCTTTTTCTTCACTCATGTCATTTTCTTTGAATTTTAGTTCATTCGGCTTCACAAATTCTAAAAACAAAAGAAATATGGAAAAGTCTGATAAAAAAGAACACAAAATACTCTATATCATCTTTGACCTCTTTGCCGCTTTTCATTCTAATCATTTAAATGAAAATTTAAATAAGATTATGTATAATAATCTGAGAAATAAAGATTATAAAAACAGTATGAAGGTGCAAAAATGACATGAAAGTTAAACATTTTATAACAAATGAAGGTTAAAAAAAAAAGACATAAAACAGTAAAGCAGTATTAGCGATAATGGATTTAGATTAATCTGGTAATTGATAAAACTAGCACAAACAGGTGACTTACTTTCGAAAAGCATCCCCAACTGATTCTGAATCGCTGCATTATCCCCTGCATCCGGCAAAATTTCTTTCATTATATTTTCATATAAATAATTATAGGCATACCAATTTGGTAGTAAATCACTCAAGCAAAGAGCACGATAATAATACTGAAACACAAATCTTGCCGAAAAATAATAAGATAAAAAAGAGTCATAAGTAAATTTACAAAAACAGATAAGATGGATTTATTTCTAGAAAAATATTGCAACAACATTTTATATTTCCACAGCATTTAGCTCAAATATTTGATGAACATAAAATGCTTACCCCGAGATGTTCAAGCATTTTGATCAATTGGTGCTTTAATTTACTACCAGGTAACTCCATTAAACGATTTTTCAAACTTCCAACAAAGCTTTCATAACGTGTTGAGCTCCGATATGCTGGGAACGTAATTTCATCCTGAAATCAGCATGGAGAAACAGAGCGATGGGAGAACAATATGGTATGAAATTAAATTATTGATTCTTGATCTTAGCTTCTTAAAATATTTCTTTTTAAAAAATGTGCGGTTATTTGTCTTCTGCTATTTAATACAATAATTTTTCTTCTTTTAAGATCCTTACATGAGCTATGAAAGCAAGCCGTCTAAGATAACAATACGAATATATAATGATACTGATATTTCGAATGAATTTTACAAGCCTGTTAGATTCCCGCAATGAATAAATTTCAACTGAAGTCCATACGGACATACGGGAAATGCAGTGCAATTTTATCACAATTTCATCACGAAAATTTTATCACAATTTATCGTGTAATTTTATCATGAAAATTGCACAAAACTTTTCATTCAAACTTTGTTTCCAAGCAATGAATGGTTCATTTTGATGATCATAGCAACGGATGGCATATCATTCAACAAAGCATTCGCTTTTAAAAATTTAGAGAACAAAAAAGAAAGTGAAATAAATTGAAGTTGCAACAAACCATTCTAAAATCAATTACTTTACTTTCGGATATTTTTTCAAGTTCTGGTTTTATGGTCGATTCAATTTTTCTCATACAAATTTCTAATGACTGAGAAAATATATCGGACTCAAGTCGATGAGCGCGCTTTATATCTGAAAAAAAAAAAAAAAAAAAGAAAAGAAAGGAAGAAACACGAATGATAATGAAAGCACTATTTTCTTAATTTTATGCATCCATTACGAATTTTTAGCCCAAAACTGTCAAAGAAGACCATTAAAATCATTAAATTTAGCTGAATTAATAAAAACTAAGAACAAGTGAAACAAAAAAAAAAAACCATCGACAGGCGGTTTCACATAATAACGAAGATTTTCTATATGCTTTCGAACTGTACTGATGGAATGAGTAGAGAGTTTAGAACATAAATCCATCATATGCTATAAGTTAATGAATTCTGAATCTAGGTAAAACAAAAATTTTAAAAAATGTAAAAACGAAAACAGAACTATTATTCGTAACTTCTTTTTAAAGTAACAACGGTAATCAAAAGATTTTCATCGGACTAAAAAACAAACATCAAGTGCTGCTTCAACATTTGCACGTCCGGCACCAAGTGGCAAAGAAGCAGTTAAACCAACAATTTGTGGTTTTGGGCCATCAAATCTATGCAACATTCGCATCAGAACTGAAACAGTTTAAGCTCATTTAAAATTACACCAAAAATTTTAAATGAAAAAATATCATTTATTTACAAATGCTCATCCCGATTCATCACCAATACAATAGATGCATGCGAAAATATTAAATTCAAACACCATTATGAGAAAATGTACTATGTATTATTAATACAGTATGAAACATTCTTCACGATAATAATTCAACTAATTTGAGCTGACCTAAACATCAATTTCGAAGAAATCTAAATTAACAAAAATTACCATGATATGGATGGTCTCCGTCGCAATGATGGCATTCATCAAATATGAACATCGAGAAATCGGTAAAGTACAAACGATCATCTCGACGTATACTTTTCAACAAATTTCTAAAAAGTAAAAATAAATCATGAAATTTATAAAGCAAATGGCTTTCTTCCCAATTACTATCAATGGTAACCTACTATGCGGATAATTTGGTTTGAGATTAATTATGATCGATTCATGAAATAAATAAAAAAAGTACAGAAACTGACGGTATTTACATGAAAATTTGTGGTGTGAAAATGGTTACATGACTTGCTAAAACATTTGGAGCACGTCCGTTCTCATCGACTGGTTCACTTCCACTCATACCGTCGACCCAGAAAGTTTTTCGCAGATAACGATTCAACATTATACATTGCTGTTCTACAAGTGGAATTGTTGGAACAAGCATTGCTACCTAAAACAGCTGAAACTGTGAAAATTTTAGTAGACATCATTCTTATCAATGCATCTTTCAGCATACAAATTATACGCAAACAATAATATGAAAGCTAGGAATTGATTTTACGACTTTTTTTATGACGCGGCCGTACGCCTAATACAGGTAATTGAGAAACCCATATATATTAAGTTCATCTCAAAATCCTGACGTTAGATATCAACTTCCAATCAATCTATTATTAGTTATTTATTTTATCCGTGCTCAGCCAAAATGTAAATGTGTATTATTCTAATGTTCTTCAAGTTCCAGAGCATGCATATCGCTTCAATAAAGAAAGCCGATATGATCTCATCAGCATCGTGATGTAACTCCACTCCATTAGATAAAAATTGATGGAATTCGTTTAAAATAACAAGAAAACAAAAACAAACCCTAGAAGATTTATTTGCAACTTTCATAGCGCGAAAATGTTCCAGGATAATGTATGCGGCTACAACAGTTTTTCCCGAACCAGTTGGAGCACAGATGATTGTGTTTATCCCTCGACATGCTGCTTCGACCAGCTCCTGCTGATATGGCCGCAATTCAATCGATTCCGCATCCTCCAAGCGTTCCAATTTTTCATCGCCTGAAACATAATTGTTCCTCTTATTGCATTATGCTCTGATTGTCAAGTTAATTGTATCAACAGAAAAAAACTACAATTTTTTTAAATAAACAAATTACAAAAGACACACTGAATGCCTTTATCCGGTATTTCTTATAATGTTCTTGGGTGCGACTTTCTGGTTTCTCTGGTTCTTCTAGTTCTTCCACAACATTTGGTAATCCATTTTGCGGTCCCGACTTATTCTGAGATATCTTCAGGACTCGACATTGTACGTTGTAAGCATCTGAAATATATCTGTTTAAGATAAATACAAAAATGAGAATCAAAACAGTTCAGTCAATTTTCATGCAGAATTTGAAACAACTGAATCTTTTGCAAATAATTTCTATCAATTTTGGTTGCTATCTGCAAAGTTACCTCCGGAAATTTACCTAAGTGGATTTTGTAATCAGGATCGATAAATTCAGGTATCGAACGATTAGCACTATCAAAGAGGCAAGCATTTAAGAAATCGAAGTACCAGCCAGATAATTCACACTCCAAATTTTTCATTTTAGGTAAGTTCCTCATCAAATAACAGGCCGCTTCGTCATACTCTAAAAAGGAATTTTCCTAATTGTAAAATAAAAATGAAAATAAAAGCATAATAGTGAATCTCATTTTCTTCACTATAAAATTGAAATTATTAGAATCGAAAAGCAATGACAACGAAAAAACTTAATCTAATTAATGATTTTAATATAAAATAAAAATATAAACTTCATACTTTTGCTTTCTATCATTTCTCGCACGACATTCTTAATAGATTCATAGCCTTTATCTTTTAATCCTGCACAGAGTGATAGCGATTCAATTGTCATTGTGATTTTATCCATTTTTTTTGTATCTTCAGAGAACATTTTACGATAGTATTTTAGTGATTCCGCCGATATATTTTCATGAATCGAATCAAACAAAGCTTTGTTTTCTGCAAGAAAAAGGATGATGAGAAACAAATAAGCTGTTTCTTTTTTCTTGAAATGAAAAGTGGATCCGAAAAAATTTAACTTGAAGTGACTTAATTAAAACGGGATAGTACAATTACACGATCATGAAAAATGACGTCATTCTAAACTTGAAATCTAAATAAACTCTTAAATATATTCTATTCTCGTCTTTTTAGTACTTTCAAAGTTTTCACAAGCTATAGTTTTTTTTATTATGACTATTTCTCTAGTAATACAAAATATTAGACCAGTGGCATGACTAGCAGCAGATTAAAAGGATATTTGAATTGGAAGCTTGTCACAAACAAAATGATCGATCATTTCAAGCATATATATGCTATAAATAACGAGTTTGTAATGCTTATAATGTCTGAATAGTCTGGTGTATTCCAACACCAATACCTTTAGTGGCCATAAACAGCATACGATCCATGGCCTCACGATTAAAACATATCCGGCGCCAGAAATGATTTAGGGCCATTTTCTTATTGGAATCATCCTTGTACAGATCCAAAAGCCGAGTAAAATATTTCGCATCATCTGAAACATAATTAAATCTTATTAACATAAAGAATTCTGAAGTAATAGTTTTATGAAAATGCCTTAAAACAGAGTCAAGAGCTTAACTGATATTTAATAATAAATTAGAAGAAAAATTGTAAAAAATAACTGCAAGTGTGACACGAGAAGTGCAAAATATCCGCTGCAGAAACTAATAAGAGTCGTGATAAAAATTGAAAATTACTGCAATTTTACTAACGATTACTCTCACATTATCAAATTCGGAAATTAAGCTAAACACCATGAGAAAGTTAGAGATTAAATCGAAAATATAGTGATAAAATTGTAATTGTAACGATATTTTGATAGCGTTTTGAATGTTATTGTACCGAAAAATTCGCGAAATTGTTGCAACTTTTCGATACTATTAACTGATTCCAACAGTTCCACTTTGTAAAGCCTTAAATGTCCCAAACGAAATCCGTCATTATTTGCCATCTAAATAGTTTAAGTTTAAACAAAATTTTCGTAATCATCAAGAAAGATTACCTGAAAAGCTAATCACAATGACTGTAAAAAAAAAAATAGTCGATGGATAAGTAAGAAATACTCCGAGTTTTTATTCAGTCTTAATCTTTCCATTATAAATCAAATTCCGGGATAATATTGGAAGTTACATGAACATATTTGAAATTACGGAACCATTGAAATTTTTGATGCTAAATCAGAACTGGAGATGAATGTGCTGATTGAGAAAGTTGACTTACTAATTTGGCAAATTCGTCATTTTCATTGAAATATTCTTGGGATGATTCAATCCCCGTCTGAATCATCTGCCCTAGAACAAAAAAGCTAAATCGGCCAAATTCTCATTAGATCAAACAATAATTTGAAATATGTCCTAACTTCCCCTACCTTCCGTCTCCCCGAACTTCTCAATCACAAATTAGTCGATGACACGTCAGGACAAGTGCAACATTCTTATCCCATCCGGGATTGACGTGTTGATAAGGAAGGAATGACGCTTGGGCTGTGAAGCTCCAAGTGAAAGATTTGCGACGATACGCGCATAAAATGCCCATTTAGATACATATCTGTTTGTATATTCCTATTTTCATTTCCATTTCCATTTCCGATTTGCTGACAGCAATCTGTTTTAACTGAAATGATAATCGGAAGATCGGTAATATACAGGACATTTATGCATATCTAGAAGTGCTATCATTATACAAGAATTTAAAAACAGTATGAACGAAGAATTTCTGGACTGATCATGCTTGTTAATGATGATGATCCAAGATCGATATGATCGACAAATCGTCAATGATCGACATGATCGATAAATCGTTAATGATCGATATATTACTTGCTCTGTTGATACTTCATATTTTGGATTCTTTTTAATGAGAAATTGAGTTTACTATTGATCAGAACTTGATAAAGAACTGGTGATCCATCGGTATGGAAAACTTTATATATATATTTTTTTCTGGTCTAAAAAAAAAGAAACTCATCAATCAAATGGACAAGGGTCATTTCTGAGTTCATCTATTTATCTTGAAAGGGAGTTAAAGTGCGGAATAGTAGCATGTGATAGATTGTTGAGATCATAAATCGCTCAGTAGAACAGTTTGACATTAGTTCGGTGTATCGAAGGACTTTGTATGATTATCGTTCGATGTCGATTTATTCATTTTTATTCTTTCAAGATTTAAACTTCTAGTCAGAATTTCAGTCTAAAAGAAAAGCAACAGTTCTATTCTTGAATGAGGCATGAAAAAATATCTGTTTACTTCATTAACTACATACAATAATTTGAAGAAATTCTTGCTACAGTTTTTATATCGCATTATTTTGCTATTCAATTTCAATTTTCTAAATTCTGTTGTAAAAGAAATTAATAATTAAAAGTTAAGTTAAAATACATCTGAGTGTTAAGAAAAAAAATAATTTTCTCTCATTAGTAAGTTATCGAGAAACAATTATCATTTATTAAAACCTCTCACGTTTCCTGTAGGAACTAATTTCAACAGACATCTAGCTTGAACCTAATTATCTTTATTGTGATCTTTGATAATTTATATCAATAAATTGCAGGAAAAAGCAACAAAATGGACGAAACGTGATGGTGAAATTGATGGCTTTACATTCTTGTCTTGCACCCAAATTCCAGCAAAGACAGGTATGATGACTTCTTATCTTATTATTAGTAATCTTGAGAAATTCAACCAAATAATAACTAACTGAATTTTAACATCAAAAATTGTCTCCCTCAAATGTATTTGATAGAATTTCCATTATTGTGATTAACAGATTGCAAATCTACGCTTAAAACGAATATTGCTATTTCGTTTTGCATAAAAATTAATTAGAGATGGATTTTTGATTTAGCTCTTTACTTGGTTCAGGAGGATAATGTAAAAAATTCAGGTGAACTACATTTGAATAAAAAATGGATACTTCCCATGTATTCATATTATAAAATGCACTTCTGAAGTATTCTGGAAGTTTTGGGATTCTATTCCAGAATTTTTGAATCAATCTTTAGCAGATATTGGCAGAGTTTCTTAACAAAGCAGTATGCTATCTTACCATTCATTGTTTGTTTTTCTTTCGCATTGCACAAATAAACATAAGTTATTTGCTATTCGAAACAATAACAATGAAAATTATAATCAAAATAGGTCTCATGTCATGGCTTCATTTTCCATTTCACAAAGTACTGATAATTCTTTAGCATAAGCACAATAAAATTTTCTAAGAAATAACTCAAGTGCTGAAAACTTTTTTCACGTTTTTTACGTTCTTTTTTTTTGATGTTGTCACGAAAAACCAAGGTTCAATATATAAACAAAAATATAAAGTAAAAAAAGTCCAATTTTTATCGCATTCGATTCTTGATTATATCCTGCATTCATACAATCATTTGATCCTAAATTCGACTCAAAGAGATTTTTTGGAATTTATATAATTTTTATATTCATGATAGATAAAATATCCAAATACCAAAGATTAGTTATTATATAGAGTTTTATAATATTGCTTCTATTCTTCTAGAAGTTTCCTGTTTATATTAACTTGGGCTGGGCATTAAAAATTCCAAATATTTAAGAATTTGAAACAAAAAATAAAGCTACCTTAGTAATCTTTGAAATTTTTGCAAGATTCATGAAAAATTTGACTTTATATAATCAAGTTAGAGCATGCATCATTTATAATGAAAAATCGTAAAAATCTTGTAGATAAACCCCTTACAACGTTGTTAGAAAAAAAAAAAATCACATCTTTGACAATTTGCATATGGTTAAAAGTGATTTTGAATAAATTACGAGCAATACTTAAGAAATTGCACTAATTATGGAAATCTGATCTTATCGATAAAATCTAGTCTAATCAAAAGAAGTTGCAATAATGCAACTTTTTTTGCTTAGATTAGATTTTTGTGAAGCAACAAGTACGCTCATCAATACTATCTCTTAAATTTTAATTGTCGGAAAATCGAATAATTACAGGCGCAACATTGATAGACTTCAGAAACTTAATAAGCCATGCACTGAATTTAAAACCAAGGGAATAAAGAAAAATTATAAATATATTTCAATAAAAAATAAGTATATCAGAATCAATATGAAGCAGTTGCACTTGCAATTTCGATAATAATCGGTTCCAGTAGATGCCTGAGATTTCGTAATGTACCAATGGAAGCTTCAGAACTTGCAATAATGATTACAAAAAGTGAACTGATTTGAAGTATCACCAAAATTGTTGATTCATAACTATAAATATAAAAGAAACCATAAAAATTATAAGATGGCAAGACGCACATCATTTTAAGGCTGTAAGATTATTATTGGTAAATGAAAGTGAGTCAGAAGTTTTAGCAAAAAGAAATAAGCAAAGATCTGAAATTTTTAAAAAATGAGTGAACTAAATTTAGTTTGCAAAAACAAATAGGAGATGCTGCTGTAAAAAAATTTGACAAGGTTTACTAAAATGTATTTCGTATCGTAATTCATTAAAAAAAAAAAAAAAATATTATTTATTGATTCTTTAAATTTTATACCTTCCAATAAATTGAAAATTCTAAGTTATCATTCATTATTTGGAAAATTTAATATCCTAGTCCAAACAGCTGCCTAAGTAAGAATAAAATGTATACCAAAAAATCGCCGACTTTTGTTCGCCAAGATTCAATTTATGGATCTGTTCCATTGTTATTTGATTACTATTGATAAGCTGCATTCGATTTCTCAAATCTTCTTCTGTAAATAAATTAAAAAAATTCTTAAAAGTAATGACTTTCAAATGTAATTAAGGTTAGAAGATCGTAAGTTAAAATGAAAGTCCGGTAAAATCTGAAATATAATGTTTTGCTGTTCTGGACAAGTGTCACGCATTGTCTAAAGATAAGTGAGGAAAAGATACATTCACTGGATAATTTCGAGAAATACTTAATATGAGTATTTAGGAGTGAGTGATTTCACTAAAAAAAACTGCTCAAATATATAAAGAAATGAAAAAAAAAAACTCTATTTTAGAAAAAAAAAACTATGTTTTATATCTTTTAAACTGTATATATTTTTTTTATATTGCAAAACAAATAATTTCAATACTGTAAGAGACTTCAAACTATGAATTGAAGACGGAAGAAATCAAAATCATACCTCCGGATTCATTTACTCCGATAATCGGTATGCCTTCTTTGTCAGTGATGAAGATATGCTGCACACCTAGCGTATTCAACAACAACTTTTGTAATGATTTCGTTATTTCCATTATTCAATCCTTATATTGTGATAACTTCATCTAAGAATTATTAATGGTGAAAGAAAAATATCAGAGGTATGATCAAAAAAGGAAGTTATGTCATCAGTGCATCAGCAGGCTATCAAGTTATGAGGAAATAATCTTATGGCATGGCTCGGAGATATAATAAATCCCATATAGACTTCAATTCCACAATATGGCTGCTTTGCTTGGAAAAATCTGATTAAAAAGAACTTATGAATTCCCACAATAAATGAAAATTTCTTTCAGCGAGGTGGAAAATACTGATATTGAAAGACAAAAGTAGCTACTGTAATGATAGTAATACCAAGTCTCAAACAGCTAATTAACGTAACAGGAATACATCCCATCCATGATGAAGGACATAATTCAATAATTTTTCATCATTGCTTCGGTTCCAGAATCAAATTGCAGCTTCAGAACCCAACGAATCTCACATGAAGCGTGCTTATGTAAGATGGAGAAAGAAAAGTCTTTCTCCACCTTATTTTTGTCTTCTTTCCAGCTTTCATCTAATGATTCTTCCCACTACATAACTTTAAAAAAAATTTTACTGCTGCTGGGCAAAATTAACAAGATTTTGAAACTATGATCAAATTTCTAAATTTCCGATTCTAGTAAACATGTTGAAATCCATTCATTGAAAAAGCATCATGTAAATTTTGACGAAATGTTTGGAATTCAAAGTTGAATAACAATATCCAAAATATAAAATCTAATTTATTTCTAACAAATGACTAACAATAAAAAATAGTTTAATCGAAACTTAGTCACATATTTCGATGCTATTACTTACAAATAAGACAAAAATTTATTAGATTTTAAACTGTATCACAAAGAAATGTAAAATAATTTGTACAGCAAAAAAAATGCCCGAAAATACAAGTTATATTTTATCGTTGAGAAAAAAGCAAAAAGAAAAGAAAAAATGACAAATGTACAGATAGAAAAAAGGTAAAATAGACTATTCTTTTTATATCACTTATCATTAACAATAAAATGTCGAGTTTACTTCACTTAAATGTTGAATAGAGAATAATCTATCCATCAACCTTACCATTAATTTAATTATATAACGACCATACTTTATCATAAATCATCAATAAATCGGCATCTTATTTCAAATTTCGGCCTCCAAGACCTTCAGAATTAAAAGAACTACACAAATCAACGAAAGGAAACAGAATTAGACTAAAATAAAAGAATTATATTATAAGCAATCTCCTGATACGGTTTGACATAGATAAAACACAGCTTTCACAAAAAATTTAGCATTCCGTAAATGACTAAACAAAGTCGTGATTCCACATCAATAAAAAAATAAGAATAATAATAGAGAGTAAAAGATTTCCAGACCATATATTGTAAAATATCCAATATTAACAAAGAGATTAATATTTTAAAATACTGAATTACAAGAAATGCATAAAAAAGATTCTAAAAGAAAAATTCTTCGTAAAGTGACCAGACAAATATGAGGAATGTTATGCCTATCCGTTTCAAGCATAGCTACTGACAAGTTTGAAAAACACAAAATTTCAATTGCAATGAAATCCTAAACCTTACGTAACTGTATCTTTTAGCTGAGGCTACAGTTTGTGGAAAAAATACAAAAAAGAACTACAGATAAAAATATTGGAGATCCTAAAGAGCATAAGCCATTTACCTATTCAATTTTCGATTATGAATCAGAACAATGATCCTGGAAAATAAGCCTAACATATGGTTTATCCAGTGATAACAGTGACGTACAAAATGGACATACCGGATGAAAACTGCTTGTTCCATGCGGTAACGGAATGCGAGACCAATATCTGCAAGAGATCAGAATTAATTCTGGAACGTGACTTCCTATTATTACTCAAACTTGTAATTAAATTCCGTAAGATTACATATTTTCGTTCTACTACTAAATTAAATAATTGGTGAATATATTTCACAGAATAAAACTCAATTGAAATACATAACTTTACAAAAACAATAAAAATATTTGGAGTATGATGAAGATTTTCAGTACATTTTAATTGAAATTCATAGAAATTTGAACTACTTACCTTACAGTGGATAGTGAAGCAACATGTCCACATGGATTAAAAGCATAATCTAATGCATTTGAATCAAGATGAAATGCTGATTCCATTCCCATAACCAGCTGAATTATTTTAGATGAATCCACCAAACATATGGGACACTTGTACAAAATCTCGCTGTTGCTTTTATCACTTTTGCCCCAAGCGTGCTTTCCTTGTACGTGACCGCAATTAAGATAAACCTAAAAAAGACAAGCATTCACCAAAAATAAAAAAATAAAGCCTTTATTTTTTTTTAAAATAAAACTTTTATTCTAAAATGATCTAAGATATGAAGTATATATATGTAGTTGAATCCTTAAATTGAAAGTGATGTGTAAAGACAAACTGCTTTGAGATTTGGAATTTTTATTGGCAAATATTGAAAGCTACATCTTTAACAAATAACAGAGAGAAAGAAAAAAAGCTTTCGCATAAAAACAAATCATACATATGGTTGCCTGGAAGAACCATAAGCTTTCGCTGACTTTTTCCTTGGAATAATGAGAGTATTAAGGTTTACTGGACATTGCGGCTTTCCAGCATTGATTTCATTAAGTCTGGAAATTCTCAGAAAATAAAAAGTAAATTTAACATAATGAAAAATCATCTGAAATTCAGTTGGAATCGGATTTTCAAAGATATACTTTCAAACACAAACATACCTTGACTCGAGTTCACTTCGGCACGGACTTTTCATCAAACCTTCAGCCGTTCTCCATAAAAGTGTAGCACCACAGAGATCAATCAATGTCCCATCCTAGAAATCAAATATCCAAATATCCAAAACATTTTCAGTAATTTCAATATTCTAACAGGTCAGAAATTTCATAAATTTAACTTATCAAGTTGAAAGAGTTCTATATTGAAACCTGTAATTCATTGCTTTCATTCGCCAATAACTCTCCTCTTTTGGTCGAAGACCGCGTTTCTCTTATGTTGTAAATATCACCATCGACAGAGACCTCACGCCACACAAACATCCCTATATGGTCTTCCATATTTTGATCGAAATTCTGAATGATTTTTTTGATAAATGTAAATCGCATTAAACAAATTCTATTAAGCATACTAATAAAAAGGTATGAAGTGCTTCTACAAGTAGATATTTGACACACAAGAATGAGACAGATCTTTTGGAATTGAAAATGAATTGCAAAAAGAACCAAAATCATTAAGCAAATGATTTATTATTTCTTGCTCATCAAAATTACTCTAAAATTGCAAATAAATTTTAATAAAATTTGATGGAATTCGCACTGAGAATTGTACTGAAACCATGGCTTGATTTTCTAACTCAATTTATGAAAGGCATCTATTTTTAATAAATGTAATTTATTTGGATTTCTTGCACATCCTCTTGAACTAAGTAGAGAGCTAAATCAAAAATGAATCCATTTCTGACTAGTTTTTATAAAACGAAATAGAAAATCTGTTAATCAAAATAATGGATGTTCTATTAAATACATACGAAAGGTACATTTTCTAGAATTCAGTTAGTTACTATTTGTTTGGATTTCTCGAAATTACTAGTAGTAATATAAGAAATCATTGTACCTGTCTTTGCATAGTATTTGGGTGTAGAATAAGAATACCATTCGTTGTAAGGCCATCAATTTCGCCATCGCATTTCGTCCACTTCGTTGCTTTTTCCTGCAATTTATTGATGTAAATTACCAAAAATAACAGGAAAGGTAATTAGGTTCAAACTAGATATTTACTACAACTAGTTTCTCCAGAAAAAATGAGAGATTTCAATAAATAATCACTCACAAAATGAAGACACACACTATTCAGAAATAAAGGCCATCCCAAAAGCTAGAATTAAAGGAAAAATGCTAAACTAGATTTCTGAAAATATGGAACAAAAAGAAAAAATACTCCGAGAAAAATATTTCTGGAACTGTCAAATCCAGCTGCGTACAAAAAAGCTCTATGAGGATAGTCACGGTTAATTTGTATTCGACAGGCGTAACGACTGATCGTTGAAGATATTGGTCGCTGGATGTTACAACGTGGATCTTTTTCAACTCTAGCACCATTGAGCAAACCATTTTGGGATCCTGATTCACCGTGGACTCCTGAAATCCCTTCCTTCTAATTTCTTGTAAAACTAATCAAATTTCAATATAAGGCTTTGCCAGCTGTCCTATTATTGAAGTAAGTAAATACGAATTTTTCACAGAAAATAATTGGATGCAACCCGTATATGAAGGATCCACTATCTAAATTCAGGATGTTACCTTGAAGATCAATCACCAATTCTATACTTCCTTCTCAAACTGAAAAGCTTCTTTTCATAGCAATATCAATATCTGCATGACTCATTGTGCCAGTTCGATAATAAAAGAATTATATGAATTGATTTTTTAAAAAAATTGATTTTTAAAAAAAGTTTTTAGTTTTATTTTTATTGCTTGCGTCCTAAAAAAAAATCTTATTCCTATGCTTGTATTAACTATTAGTAACTCAGTTTACAACAGAATGCGCTGAATAAAAAAGAACCTGGATGAAAAGCATTTGCAGCAAGCCAGGTGTCCACAACAGTAAAATCTATTTGCTCTTCGGAAGAACGACCAATCTGTAAGAAAACTGCAGAAATGAAAATAAATATTTTGAACTTTATTGTTAGTTTTTTCACTTCACTATATTTGACAAAGACTGCTATGGACTAAGACATTAAACCTCAATTGTGTTTTCAGTATATATTTTCGCTTAGAAAACGCTTAGAATTTAGTAAGTTAATTAGAAAAAAATCGATTTAAATTCTGATTTTGATTTAAGTTGTTTAATTCTGGCCTAATTTTCGGGAAGTGGAATAAATAAGTTTTTTTTTTTTAAATCAATCCAAACAAAAATGAAAAGCAACTAAAAAATATTTTTTTTTAAAATCACCTGAAACATATCTTTATAAGGATCAGGGCTATATTCTACAAGAACTGTGTGATTACGATTATACGAATAAGAAACAACATGCCGTGACGCATCGCGTACTACCTGAAAAAAGTTTTGATTTATAAATTAACAAGACTGAATACTGGCAAGACTTAAAATTCATGAAAATGGCCTGCAGAAGTTTTTTGATGATAAACATGACTTTTCTCGATAATTAGAGTCGATGCTTTAGAAACATTCAAACACGATATACCTGACTCTGTGATGGCGGGATGCTAACTGAACTGCTTTGATCCTTTTTAATACCATTACCTGTAAGCCGTTTGCGTAGTATCATTTTTGAGCGATGCTTACGACCTTGAGCACAAGTATTACTGCTTTCAAGCGTACCATTATATCTACAGAAAAAAAATAAAATTATTTATTATCAATCAGCTTCACAGTTCAAGCGTAATAAAAGATAACTGAAAACATCTAAACATTTAAAATTAATTTTATCATCCCTAATAATATTCATTTTATATGCAACGTATAAGAATTTTCTATAAATCCAAAAAAATTCACATTAAAATAACTAATCTTAAACGTAAGCCAAATAAATCTATCGAAAGAGTGATATATAGATGTGCTTCGTGAGTAGTATTTGTCTGCTTAATAAAGTATCTCTCTCTGAGCAGTATCTCTCTCTCTGTTTCGTGAGTGGTATCTCTCTCTGCTTACTAAACCAGAATTTTTTCTTTTTTGAATTCTGAAGATTTCGAGAAAGTAATATCCAAATTTCTGCACTGATTTCTTTCAAAGTCAAAATTAAGATCATCGGTATTCTCTAGTCCAATTATTTGGAGCATGACATATTCCTGAGGTATATAATAACATCATGGATTTGTTTCATAAAAGAACTTTATAAGATCGGCTACAGATCTATTGCAAATCAAAGTTATTGCAATAAAGCACTGCTGACAAATTTATATTAAAGCGTCGAAAATTTCTTTTTTTTTTTCGATTTTCCCGTACTGAAAAAAGAAACAAAACACTTACCCAAGCAAAACCAATTTACCATAAATACAACCGATGCTATCTTCTACTGACATAATTGTCATGTCGTCACTAGTATTTTTCAGGGTGTCATCCTTGTTATACGAAACAAGAGAGTCTTCCTCAGCCATGGATGACGCTTTTATTATGTAAATGAAATTACAAAAGATGATGGTACCACCTCGGACTATTGCTAATCGGTAGCAACAGCACTGCGTAAATAAGATATCAGCATGCATTAGACATTATTATACATCCTTGCTGCATTTTATGTGTTCCAATCTGAAATCCGTACATAAAGTTTTCATTTTTTTTGGAAAAAAACTTAAGGGACTCTAAAGCAATAAAAAACTCTAGCACAAGTTTCAGACTAAAACTATCATTTCGAGCAAAACAAATATTCCTACAGCAATCATTTCTCAGACTAACAGAATTGATGAATCTTTCTTGAGAGCATTTTGGGAAGCATATTGATGGATCTGAGAGTATCCAAAGAATGATGAAAAAGGAGTGAACTTATCTAATAGTTTGAAAGTGTGATACTCACCGAATTCGACAAACTGTACAGCCCACAGATTGACTGATAATGATAACAATGATAAGAATAATTAAACGCCTTAATCCCTTCCACTTCATAAATCATTTCAATATTTACGATCTTTGACATCTACCGTGAATAGACCACGAGCCTGATGTGTCATTTTGAATCCTGAAGTAGCAAAAACCATTTCGTGCCTACTACTAATTATGACACTTCGAGATCTTTCTCAATCTCTAAAATATATTATTGCGCAAATTACACCAATTCCTGACAGTCTCTTCTGCTATCATACTGTCTATACGTTATCTTCGTTTTTTGTAATAAGCTAATGCATTCTTAGTCCTAACTAATCTTCTCTTGTTCGTCTTTGACCTTTGATTTTTATTAGGGAGCCATTGCTCATCAATTAACAAATGCGTCTGAAATTGGTGGAATTTTAGATGAAATTTTAAAGAGACAATAGCTATTTAGAGGAAGTGTTTTCAGAAGAAAAAAATTGTTGAATTTAAAAACGATATTCATCAATATATAGAAAAGTTGAGCGATAAACGACACTGAAAGTTCATATCTATCGCATGTCCTCGGTTTGTTCGCCTTTTTGGTACGGAAGTAGTTTAACATATTTTCATCAAAATTTTCTTAATTTCGTGTCATATCTCAACAATTTGTAATTTGAATTTAAATTTGTTAAGGAATCAAGGAGAATGAAATAGAACATTTCACGAGCGACTTCAAAATGATTGGTGAATTCGTTTATGAATTCTTTTTTTATTTTTTTTTATTTTTTTTTTTTAACTTAAAATCCAGCTCAAAATCGTATATCATTACCATAACCTATTTATTTGCAGAACCTTCGTTATTGTAGTAATATAGGAAAGGAATAATTCTTACCAATTATGTGGAAATAAATCTTCTAATTTAGCTAATATTGAAGTTACGAGAATCGTTAAGTTAGCTAGCATACTATAACCTACTAATACTACGGTAACAAAGATTTTGCAAGTAAACAATCAAGTTATAGTGATGTATGGATTAATCAGGTTCATTCGTATTACCGTACTACTATGATAATACAGTTGTGAAAGTTGATCATTATTATTCAAAGCCCTAAATTTTCAGTAAAGTCGCTGCAATACGATCGATGATTAATAATAAAATTTATATATACATAAAATATCTGAAGCATTGCAAAAAAAATAATGATAAAATAGGATGAATTGGGAAGTTGACTTAACTGTTCCGATGTCAACAAAAATCAGATAGCTGGATGGATGGATGAAATTGAAATATCATATTTACATCCAGCTCAGATAGCAATCAGGAAAAGAGAGTTTTGTGATCAAAGTACGAAAAGAATGGATTTGATGGATCAACTGAATATAAATAGACAAAAATTCGTTAAATAGATGCGCTTATACTCGTTGCTTGATATCAATCCTACATATTATGTTATATATTCGAAGATAATATTTTTAAATCTGAAGTTTCTTAAATATAATTATTATTTGAAATGATCAAGAAAAGAACAATGCAATATATTCGATGAAGTAGTGATAATGTTTATCATTTTAAACGATAAGGTTTAGTCTTATTACGGTTGTATATCTGATAAAGATTATCATAGCTATTTCACAGTTAAACAAACTTAGGGACAGATATAACTGGAATCCAACAGTAAGTCACATCTCAAGTATTATGGTAAAGAATCTATTGACCTATTCAATAGATTTTCAAGGTTTTTCTAAATCTTAATTGTGAAGTAAAACTGATTATGAGTGCTTGGATGCCAAGAAAAGGCTCAAAATGTGTTGAATCAGCAAATCTTTGATATTAAAACAGCAATATCATTGAAAATCAGAAATAAACTAACGCTTTTCCCATAGAATTTATTCTTAGCTTATGTTTTTCCTACAAAATTCATTTTTAAAGCTGCAAAAAAAGCAGGAAGAAGTGAAAATCAATAATCGATAAGATTAGATGAATTTAGATCTTCATAATTTTCTTGCTGATTAATTTTACATATGCGAATTTGATTGCGACTCAAATTTCATCGTTGAGCAAATTATCTAATCGCAAAATGGGATTTTGATATCACAAGCGGTACTTTATTTTGGTATTATCTCCATATGATTAAGTGCCAGGAAAAAGCTTATTTTATCAGATAAACCAAAAAAAAAAAAAAATCCAGTAATAAACTGCATATTATTTCGAGCAAATTTGCTTAGAATTTAAAACGAGAAAACTTTTTGACGATTGTCGGTCGAGAAGAGGCAAATGGATCTGTATGATTGATTTGCCAGTCTAAATAATTTATATCTCTCACGAAAAGGCAGGAATCGGTCAGTCCCAAAGCAGCAGATGGTTACAATCGTAAAAATTTGATGTGATTTTAAAATTCATTTAGATGAATCGATATCTCGAATTTTACTTCTAATTTTTATTGTTCGAATCAATTTACACAAAATTTAGATTTGACGGTTAGTTTTCCTGAAAAATAAAAGTATAAATGAACACTTGGAAGAATTTCAGAAAGGATAATAATAGAAATTCAATAGCAATGTAGTGGCTTTGTTTCAACGAAATTAAGAATGCAAACCGAATTTGGCAGAAAAGCCATTCTTTCATTCTTGTTTGTTTCTGATCAGGCGGAAATAGGGTGAGCGAACTATTTTCAACTCCATAGATTTCAGAAACTACATTCATCAAATGACTGGAACGAGAAAAAAAAAGAGAACAGAAAGAGAAGAGAATTCAATTTTTTGCTTTTTTTTTTTTTTTTTTTTTTTTTTTTTATTTATAAAATCATTATATCTTTTGAACTTCTTAAATTTTGACACTGTCGAATGTTTGTGGCGATTCTTTTTATACAATATATTATAAATTTTAAAAAAGTTAAACAACTGTTGAAAATATGAAGCACAGATAGACATTTCATAACTATATTTCAATCCTGAAGAAATAAACCAGAAAAACTCATATCCTCAAACTTCCGAATTAATTTTAAAGCAAATTTTATCGAATAAAAGAAAAAATTAGAGAAAATAGAAATAAAAATAGAGGAATGACTTTTTTAAAAGTGAGTGGTGAAGTTAGAGAGCAGAAATGTTCTGAAACCAGGTAAGAATATGGAGTAAATATGAAGTTTTTGATTTAACTGTGAAGATCAACGATCAAATAAATGAAATATGTTTCTATTATTAGGAACTATGAAAAATTCGATAATTGAGATGAAAAATTTCTCTTTTTCAAACAAAGCACAGGCAATGACTTTTTAGACATGACCTTTCACTTCTTTTTGAATTTCAAAAGCGATTCACTCAGGAATCTTTCTAGAAGTGTAATGGACGGGAAAGAAGAGGAGAATTAAATTTGCCTATTGTGAATTTAATGAAACTATGTTGCACCTGTCAGTCTCCGAAACATTCCAGCACGATATAAATAAAATTTAATCATTCTGGTGATATTGACATACTCAAAAATGCATTTTTAGCAACACTTGACAAGATTCTGACACAAACAAAGATCGATAGATTTGCTCCAATTATTATTTCTAAACTTTTCAAATTTTCGAATTTTATCTTAACTTCGATATTTTTCAATTGTTGCATACTGTGGGGAAAAAAGTAACAATGCTGTCAAAATTAGAGCTGAGATTAAATTAGATTTAACCATTCGATTAGATTCGATCTCTTATTAATTTAGTGCAAGAAGAATACTGTATTGTGTATAATTATCGGAATATTTTCGTACTTTAATCAAATGGAACTTTACCACAAAGTTTATATTACATCACTTTATTCTGAGGATTTTTGAGAACAGAATGTCTACTGGCGAAAAAAATAAGTTTTCTAGAAATTAATAGTTAGTCTAAAGACTCTTCTGTGGAATATCTCTATTATGGAATTCTGTGCAACTGTTACTTGCCATTTACGACACATTTAATATATTCGATACTTTCAAATTTGGACTAAATGAATCATTAGAATACATGAAATTGATCATTAAAAGTCAGCATTAAACGACAAACTAGAATTTTCTAAAATTATTTTAAAATTCGAAAAATTTGCTATGAAAAGTGTGACTCATTATGATTCTTATATTCTTACTGATTCCTATTTCTCATTGGAATACTCAGTCAAAATGTCATAAAATCAAGAAACCTTAGCAAATTATTGCAATTAATCAGAAAAAAAAAAAAAAAGAGAGACAGATGAAAGAATTACTTTGCTGAAATATATGTTAAGTGGAAAGATCATCATCATTAATTGATGATGAGCAAATTCTACTCTTTTTTTTTTTTTTTTTTTTTTTTGAATCATTCGATTTTGCTGACTTTCAAAAAAAAAAAGCATAAGTTGAAGTAAGTTTTTCTGATTTCGTCTTTTTGAAAAATTGTTAGAATTTCCAATTCCGGAAGATATGCAAAGCTATGCATGAATACAATTATTTGCTGCCAAAAAAATCATTCGTTTTTTTAAATTTTGTCACTTCCCTGCTTCCTTTGAACTTTTGCAGGAATTTGGAAATTTCTCGAGAAACAGGGAAACTTGTAACGAAAAACTTTTTTAGTATTTTATTAAATTTAAATGTATATATAGAATAACAGATTAAAATCAGCTGGGAAACGACATTTTAATTCACGAGACTTACACTTTATGATTAAATTTATTGATGAATGACGATCACTTATCGTGAAAATTATTTTCTTCTGGCCAGAAAAAAGAACATTGAAAAGCAAAGTGAAGTTTATACATCCCAAATTCTAATTAATACGAAATGCATAAAGCATAATAATTAGTTGCAAGTAAATTAATTTTTATGGAAAATTATTCATAAGAAGATTCTTGAGATCATTTGATTTAAAAAAGTAAAATGAAAAATTCAAAATTAAAAAAAAAAAATTTCATGTTGAGCGTTCTTTCATTTATTTCATGATGATGATGATATAACGGAAAAGTTAATTATTGCCAGTGAATTGAAATAAACGATGATAAAAGATAATTTCTAGGATTCATCCTAGAATTATTGTTCCAAGTATACAGTTTCGTTTCGAATCAAGATGGTAATAAGGCTCAGCATCAAAGAGATTTAATGTCAAATTAAGGATTGAACTGACGAAATATTGGGATCAGAGATCGTCATTTCATTTAGCATGCAAATTTATTGAGATTATAAGCAATGACTGCAACACAGCATTTTATCTGACATGCAGTTGGCAAAGCTTTCTAAAACTAAGCAATAATTTAATTTGAGACAGAACTATAGATCCGCACATCAACAAATATTTTATTCATGGATAAGCAATTACAACAATCCATTTGTAGGCGTTTGTTTATAAAAACAAAAAGTCGATTTTCGCAGAATTTTTCTCCTTTTCGTTATCAACATTTCCAATCAAATCAAAATATCACAATGAATGAATCAACAATTTGCTCTTCTTGTGCATCCTATGACCAAAATAATGTACTTTTCTTTTTTAATTATTTTAAAAGCATTATCAAAGCTGCATAAAACTTCCAAAGAAATGAAAACATTTTGAAAATTCTAGTTGACAGTAACGGACAATTTACTCAACAAAAGGAAATTTCATCGATAAATTGAAAGATAAAATTCAAAATCTTCCACCAATTCATCTTTTTTAATACACAATTTATATTTTCGTTTTAGTGACATTCCTATGAGAAATGAGAGTCTTTTATTGTGACGAACCAGACTTAAATTTATTAATAATAACGAAGAAACAATCCACTCATAATATTACTCATAAGTTAAGTTCAAACTTAATAAACAGAGTTTCAAATTTCCAACTTTTACATTATTTCGAAAAGCATTTATTCAAGTTGTGTGAAAAATCGCAATAAATTAGTGCTTGGAAAGCATTGCTTTAATTCAATATATCAAAGGAAAAGAACTGAACTTTTCAAGATTTTTTGACGAAAAATAATTAAAAAAATAAAAAATCTCCGTAATTACGAACAATATTGCATACTAATTAAGTATCCTGATTGCTGTTACCGAAATGTACATTATGAGAACATATTCGACAGCAAGTTTGCTAAGTTAGAATTAAGTTTGCTAACTCGGAATTCAATTCATTCTCCTTCCTTTCAAAAGTTGGCAAACAAAAAGTACCAGTCATATTTCACTCGTAATAAACTTTCATTCTTAACTAAACAAAACAAATTCCCAGTATTAGCAATCATTGAATTCAAAAACTATTCAATACTTACTAAAAAAAAAAAATTATCGAAAAAAATATTTGCATTGAAACACTCCGTGAAATCGATAGTCTCGAATGAAAGTTATAAACAATGAACAGAAACAGGTATCAGCTAGAAAATTAATAATTATTTCAATAACAGTTGCAATGATCATGGCACAGCCTGGCAGCAATGTTACTATTCTCATCTTCAATAACATATTTAATAAAATTATCGATTAGGAATAGCGATTGTCGCAATTAATTGAACAAAGGACGATCTGAAGAGAGGAAAGCAAAATTTCAGGACAATATCAAGAGGATATGAGAATTGCTCATTCATTTTTGAATGAGCTCACTATAACTCTTCAATTGCCTATTTTCTTTTTCTTTTAACTGAACAAATAATTCATACATAACTATGTTATCTGCAAGAATATTATGCTTAGTGAAATTTTACATCGAAATTTCTGAATGATTAAATCAAATTCTTGGGGTTAATTCGAAAAAAAAAAGAGAAAGATAGAAAGGAAGTGATGAGAAAGATGAATTAATTAATGGAATACCTGGCTATTTAAACTATTATTCTTTCATGTAGAAAACACCCGTACACAAATCTGTACACATATAAGTATTGTACACTTCCAAGTCTTGATTTTTTTTTTTTTTTTTTCAGGAGAATGAACTGCAGAAATTCCGGAAGATATAAATGAAGTTTCAAGGGAAGAATCAGTGATATCTCGACAGAAGGCAAATGAAATGTTCTGATTTCTGATGCAATCTTGAAAAATCTTGATAGAATTATGTGGGACATGCAGTTTCAAGATCATTGTGAGTCGGCCACATTTTCGCGTGGCTATCTGCCCAGTTATTTTTATCTGTGTTACACGTTAAAAAAAAGGTATAAAAGCATGCGCCTATTCGAATGCAAAGTTGTTTCAAAGTTCGTAAGTAGTCGGTGGAAAACTTCCGGAGATTTAAGACTGTTAATAGTGAACATTTACACTTTTATTTGTATAAATAATGAATAATTGAAACTAATTATTTGTTATGCTTGGAAGCTTCCATGAAACTTTGAATCATTCCAGTAGAACTTTCGAATCACTCCAGTTTTCTCTCTATTGTTCTCTTAGTTCTGGTTTCCTGATTCAAACGAAATTTTTTTTTATTGACATATGTTTAATTAAACCGAGAATAAATTATTCAAAAAGAAGACATCATCGAAATATTTCAAGGAGAAATCATTTAATCTGATAAATTCTCCAAATTAGAAGTTATTTGATTGTGCGAAAAAAACACGAGCTTGATTGATTTTCTGAAAATAACAGTGAAGAAATTCTATTTTACTTCATTGTAAGAAGAAAAATAAAAGAAGAGAATATCATAAAAATTAGAATTACTAATTTATAATTACTAGGCACTAATTTCTCACATTCAAAATATAAAAGTATTTTCTAGTATGAAATAGAAAAAAGAAAATCATTTACAGGCAGGGAGTAAAAAAGCATAGAAGAAACTTCGACTGATGTTTGGTGATTTAAAAAAAAAGAAGTAGCATTAAAAGTTTCGTATTAAATTGAAATACCTAACTGCGTGCAGCTCTAAGCGATTATTGATCATTAGTGGAAACATCTTGAAAATTTTCCGATCTTTTTCAATTTCAGAAATATTTAGGTAAAATGGGAGAGAATCATTTAAATGTAAAAGAAAGAATGGTCACAGGAATAAAATGTACTTTGAATGAATTAACTTGCCAAATGTTGACAAACAATAAATAATACTACGACACTTTAGTACTCCAATGCTTCGTGCAGGGATAGGCTGAATGAATGGAAGTTGGAAGGTCATGAACGCATGAAAGGTCATCCTTTTCAATACATCTTAGCTCACAGTCGTTGTTACATTTCAATGTTTGTCACATTTTATTCATCGCTATCTGTCACATGAAACTATCGTTTCAAATAGCTTATTTACAGTATCAAATTGCTCGATTGAATGAAATTGTTATACGAAAGATCCAAAATCTTCTTTGACATCAATTTTAAATGCCAATATTATGATCATTTCAAAGTGCAATTTAATTATGAATTTTTTTTTTTTTAATCGAAATTTCGCAATAGATTCGTAAACTTTCACATCCGATAAAAGTTATGCATTGAAAATCATTTTAATTTGATTTTTTCAACAAATATTGCTATTCTCTTCAAGAAATGTGATTTTTGTTATTCTTCCTTGAGTGAAAGAGAACGAAATGTACCAAATTTTATTAAAAAATAAAATAAACATAATTTATACCAACATAATAATAGTATTTGCAATGAATGTTTGGATTACTATCAATAATTGGCTAACTATTACTATCTTATTTCATCTTATAGCAAACTTCTGTAGAATTTTTTCGGAATTGAATTCGATGAATTCAAAGATTCCTTCAAATCAGTCTGTAAATACGTCGAGAGATTGAATCATGATTATTACCGATTACAGTTATTCATTTTCCGATTTCACATCAATTAAATAATATATATTCAACGTGTGCAACCATGCATGTTCGTTACTGAACCAAATTTGATATGTGCCACTTTTATCGCATTTAATTTCATCTTTAATTGGTACTATCGTTGGTCCAGGCATTTTCTAAAATTTCATATAGCAATTTTAAATAAGAATTTCTCGTATTTTTCTTTATCAATTTAATCTTAAATCTTGAAATGTTCAAGAAATTTTTCCAGTTTTTGTTGAAAAGAAACAGACTGCAAAGAAAGTGCATGCATGAAAAATATTCCTAAATAATGGAATTCAAATTTAACTATATGAGAGGTCACAAAATACTTTATCTTACTGTACTTAAGATTTATTATAAAGGATCATGAAGTAACGGAATAATGAGAAAGTATTACAAATTAATTATAAATTACAAATAAAAGCTCAGTCCGAGTTAACTGATAACGAATTCTATGCATAAATTTTCAAACTATTTTATTTAATTTAATAGGTAAAGCATTCAGGAAGTTTAAAAAAATTGATAATTTGTGCAATAATACATATCGAATAATTATTATCGCAGCATAAATGCTTCAAGCGAATACGCTTATCTCAATTCGGCAAAATTATCATGATTATTTTCATCGAATTACAAATGATACTTGCATTATACTCACCGTTAATATAGGATAAATATTGATTGGTGAGTTTGAATCTTCACGAGACTGATCTTCGACATAAAGAATGCTGAATGCAAAATATCCGTCAGTATGAAAGCGCCACCTTATCACTGAACCCTGAAAATTTAATTAATTTTAATAGAATTATTGGAAAGATCTCAGTTTCTCTTACAATCTTGATATGCCAGCATACCTATACATATTAATATTTTTCTGAATATTCTCAGTTTTAGTTTAAATTGTCAAATTATTTAAATTTAAAATGTCAAAAGTTTACCTTTTTGGCATTCACATCAATGGTACCCGTTTTTCCAGCGCCAACTGACAGTACTTTACTCCTCTCATCCATTTCTTTTTTATAATGCTGTCGTGGATCGAGTGATTGAGCAAGTTCTAATTTTGCTTTGAATACCTGCAATTTGTTAAAAAGTACGAATTTATTTTTTTCCTAATTTTTCTGAAATTTATGCTAATTATAGGAATAAAATCTCACAAATATATTTCTTACTAATAATTCCGTTCTATAAGATAATAAGTAGATAAAGTGATAATTAAATATGCAACTGTAAGTAAGCAAATGATTAAGTAATATAAAAAAAAAAAAAAACATCGGCGGATTATCAATGAATATCATGATAAGACAGTTTATGGTATTAACCTTTATTTTGTCATCATTCCAAAATACTGGTAGCACTTCCGGAACAGCAAGATTTTGAATTTCGGTTTTCCAATTTGATCCAAATATTGAAACCTTCTGACGAGTTCGTTCTGGTAGTAGTGGTTTCACGATTGTCCTGAAAAATGAGCAAATGAATCCATGAAGAAAGAAAAAAGAAAAATCATATAATCGAATAATAGATCGCATAAAATCTGCCACTAAGGAAATAATTAGCAGGAAAAGAGCGACAATCAATCAAACGACACTAAGTGACAAGTTAGTGAGTGATAAATGATAAGCAATCAAATGATACCAGATGGTAGCCATAAATGATGGTACATTGACAAGCACAAATTTATGGATCACCTCTACGTAATGTTCGCTCATAAATGTTGACATATTAGCCAACGGGCCAGTCAGTAAAGTTAGCAAACGTTTGTCAAATTTTAAATCTGTCAAATCCATTACATACAAGACGGAAGCCTGTTGACCTGTAATTAACAAGAAGTTCAAATTCGAGTTGATAACTATCTCAGGTTATTCAGTTTACTAATTGGCTCAAGTAGTTTGATTATTCATTATATTTAACAATAGAGTTAACTGTCGCTTAGTAATACTGATTACATTTTTTTTTTCATTGAATTTCAATAACAATTTAAATTCATTTCATTTTAGAATGAATAATTAAATATTCATCTTGATTGAAGAAGGCGTTAAACAGTTCAGCCTGCAAAATATTCAAAAAGTTTAATTAAAATCAGATTTTCTGAATGCATATTTACCAGTTTTTTCTTCCATTTCCATTATTTGACGAAGAAACAGTTCAAGATCATGCGTTCGGGCTAACATAATTTCACTTGATGAGAACGTTTGCATCATTCCCCAATAATCGTTTCGTCCAGTTTGCTCGATATTAACAATAGTATTTGGAGTTTTTATTGCCGGACCAGTCAAACCGGCCTAAATTGTGGGATTTCGTAAAGGTAAAACTGATAGCCACAAGTCAAAATATACCAAAACTCAAATTTCAGAAAAGACTCAGCTAATTAGCTCACTATTACTTCAATTCCATCTGAAGTAAATAATTTAATTTTGAATTTGGCACATTAATGAATGAAATATTCTACGGATTAATGTTTGAAAGTACCTTCCAGTAAGTATGCAATGGATGATTGCGGGGTTTGCTTGCCAAATTATCCAAATTCCATGAATTTCGGAGAAGGAAATGATTTTTCAATTTCGGTATTATAACATCAAAATTGTAATTATGACCTTGAAGCCATCGTAATAAGTTGAAATCGGTATCATAATATGGAGTAAGCTTAACATTCCATTGTTAGTGAAAGCAACATAAAAACTTTTGAGATTTCAATAAATTCCATGCAATTTCTCATCTAAAGGCATATTTGGCTATAGCGCAAATAAAGACAATTTCGTCGATTAAATAAAATTAAATTAGAAATTTAAATTAAATCAGATTAAATTACAAAATTAATTTATTAAATTTCCGAAGCATTTTGTCATCTTTCCGAAGCACTGAAAAATTTACGATCACAGCTGAAAATGTTTCATCAAAGATGATTGAAATGTTGCCCAACTAATTAGCATCAATATTAATCTAATTCAATGCTCAACTTAAATTAAAATAACTATATAGAGACTCAAATACATCAATAATGGAATTCATCCCTATGCAGTAATGATAATCCTTATCAATATTACTAACATCCTTTTATTGTACCTTATCTTTAACAGCTTTTCGTAATTTTTCAATGGCTTCTTTATCTTTTTTCGATATAATACAAGGAGGCATTCTGAATCTGCAATACATATTTGCTTAACAAATAAATGTCAAATAGCTAGAAAGCAAAATATTACTTGCATCGGTCTTCTTACTTATTTAATGATTGCCGGAATGGATATAAATCTTTTACCGATTAACTTGAATCGATTTGCATAATTGATTAATTAATTTTCTCAGTTGATGTCTTCCAGTTATTTGAAGAATTTGGAAATATTCGGCTAAGGCGGATAATGAATGCTTTGCGTAATCTAAGCATTTTTGAACAAGAATTTTTAAATTGTAAGAAAAATAAAATAAATTAAAATGTTTGTTTACGTGACAAAATAATGGAAAAGAAAGGATGTTTTTCAACGAAAGAAGAAATTTTTCTTCTCTGATTTCAATGAAAGAAATGATGAAGAGGATGCGAAGAAATAATTTCACATCGGATGAATTTGGGGAATTCACATCAAATGTGAGGTAAATATTTATATATAGCGTTATGTTAATGTTTCATTGATGTCACCATAAGATAAATGTCACTCCCAGCTTTTAAACGATGACACATTCAGAGAATCTTCCATAATCTGGAGACAATAACATCAATTTGTCAATGATAAATCACAATGAGACAGATTATTTTTTATTACGAATTTATGAAAGTTACGAACTTCATCGTTTCTTCCTTTACGAGAATCATAAATTTCCATTCTAAAAACTTCAACCATTAATTTCAATAAACAATAGAAGACTTGTAAAACCAGCTGAAGGATCGACTACTGAACAAGTCGTTCTTATCAGTGTTATCAACGGAGTAGCTATGATTGTATAATTCACTGCTTCACATACTTTAGTTATTTGGTGTCCTTTAAAAGGAATCTTTGTTGTTTTTCATGAAAAAGTGTAAATAAAAAGAAATAGCCAATGTTACTAAATCGTTAATTTGATCCTTAATATTTCTACTTTAGCTTTTATTTTAAATTATCTACAATAATTATTCTCGATGATGAGGCTCCTAATGCTATAAATTCTTTGATATATTGATTAGGAGACAAGAAGATATAACGGATTGGCAGAAACATTAATTTAAGTCACTTTTTGCAAAAATTATTGTTGATGAATCAAGACATGGAAAAATCTAAAATAGAAACTAACAATCAAATTGACGATTTCTCTTCGTTTGATTTTTCGCTTGTGTTACAAGCATTTATTAGAGAATATCCGTTGTTATTTTTCCTTTGTTGCTCGTAGAGAAGGATACTGCTCAACTGAATTAAAAGTCTTCTTCATTCAAAGAAAACAACGATTTCTTTTTTAAATCAATAAAAAAATCAAAAGTGTAAGGCAGTAAATTGCAGTCAATATAACCATTCTGTTGATAACACTGATAAGATTGGTTCAGCAATTAGTTATCGGATGACTTTATGAGTTTATTATTGCTTATTGAAATTAAATTACTTGTTTTAAGCTTTTAGAATGAAGATTTATGATCATCGTAAAGGATGAAATGATAAAGTAATTTTTTATAAGATGGAGTACCATTCTTTGGCTGAATTAACAATTAATTAGATTTGCAAACAAAAGTGGAAGGATTACGAAAAATTGCAAAAACTAAAAGTTTATTCAACAATTCCTTTATATAAATAATTGGAAACATTTGAAAACAGAAATGAATGAAAAGTTGTGATTGGAAGAGAAAATATGTGACAGAGGAGAGTACAATGCTCTCCGAAAGAGAAAAGCCTTAGGGCAAATTGTTCGTATATCTTTTAATATGTGTTATCCCGATTTAATTCACTCCTATGCTCTTATTAATAATGTGGATATTTTCATTGTTAACATCAAATTCTCAAACTTATAATTTAAATCTTTTTGAAATTTAATGTTTGGAGAGGATAAAAACTGAGCTTTTATTTAATTTCAGTTTTATTCACTTCATAATCATGCCTAATTTTAATGAAAAGATTCGCATAAAATCGATATATATATATTTATATAGAATGAAATCTGTAAATAGAATGGAACTTGTTTTTTCGTTTCTAATCCTCCATTAAGGTTAAAAAATTGAAAAAAAAAAGTTTATTGTTGTTCAAGTAAGAAAAATTGCATATTTTGAAAAAAGTAGTTTATTAGAGATCAATGAAAGGCAAAATGACGAAGCATGCTCGATTTGTTCCAGTTTTCCAAATGTTCAAAAACCGGTCTCGTGCTATATTTCGTTGATCGATCGTCATTTTGTCAATTGATAAGATATAGTAGATTAAGTTGGATTCAAGGATTATCACATACTTTCGAATCATTTTTGAAATGAATAAAATTGATTGATTTGTCGCGGGAAAAAAAGAAAAAAATCATGTTGTTCAATTATTTTTAACATGGATAGATAACAATTGATAATGATATTAATACTGGAAAATTCAGAGTCTAAATTAATAAAAAATAATGATATTGCTGAATATCGATAAAGAGAACGTAAACAAAACTATTAACGATACTTTTGCTAAGTAGAAATCATTCCCAATCGTTTTATTTCTAAAAAAGTTTCAAATCATTCATCGATTAGAAAAACATCACCTTCTTCTGAAAACAATTACTTGAAATGAAACAATTCATTGACATCGGTACTTATTAAACAAGTCTGAACACAATTAGAAGAAATCACAAGGATTCAACATCAATAAATTTAAACCCTATTTTGAAGCAAGTTTTTCAACAAGTTCATTCACTGCATGAAACGCGAAAGATCATACGATGTTGAATACTTGCGAATTTCATTAATGAATCAATTAGCTGCATAGGCAGAGTAAAGCTGATTCACAGTACAGAAAGGTTAATTGTATTTTGAAATTCTTCGTTAACAGAAACTTCATTCAACTGAAATTTGCAATTTTTTTGCAAATTTCAGTTGAATAAACTTTCTCTAAAGATACGAGCAAATGTTTTCCAATGATATGAATGGTGACCTTCGAATGTCAAAAAAAAAAAAAAAAAAAAAATTAAAATTGGAATATTTTTTCGAACTTCTTTTTTCCAATGGATTTTAAATTTAATAAGTCGTTAAATTCTTTTGAAAAATCTTTTTGGGTTTTAAAACTTAAGCTTTTTGTCGAATTATAATATAAAATGGAAAATAAAAAACTACTAATCGCGCTAATCATAATCTTTCCAGATTTTCGCATGATGTTAATAATTATATGGCATTTATCCAATATATAAAGTTATGAAGTGATTAGTTATAATTATTCACATTCATTTGATATAGAGAAATATTTTTCTTCCAAAGTTTGAATTTGAACTCGATTTATATGGTACAGTTTCATAAATATATGATGTTGATATTTAGTGATATACCTCAACAGCTGACATGTTTGCAACAGATTATTTTATTACTTTTTAAACTAATAAACTCTGTACTTAACATACTTCAAAAAAATTAGAAATCTTCAATTCGTTGATATTTTCCTACTTTTTCTGTTGTATTATCGTTTGAATCATTCTCACTGTTCATCTTATAATCTGTCAAAGCAGTGAATCTTGTGAAGATATCGGAGGACAGCTTCTGTGAAATAGGCTGAATAAGTATGTTGTGGTATTTCATTCAAAATTATCTACCAAATGATTATGTCAATAGATAAGTTTTAGTTCTGGAATAAAATTTGTGGAGTGAGTGAAAAGATAATTGTGATAAAAGTTTTTAATTCATGGACTATTTATGTCCACTAACAATAAGCACTTTTTTTTTTCATTTTTCTTCACTGGTAATTGGCTCTTTGGAACAATTTTATTTATAATAATTTTATTAGGTGAAAGCCAGATGAAGTCAAATGTTGATAGAAAATGGTGGGCAGTTCGTTCTGTTGAGAATTTTTTTTCTTATTTCATACTTGTTATGATGATTTAGTGAAAACAAAAAGTTCCGAAAAGAATGACATACGTTGACACCTTATATTTATGTTGTAAAGTGATCTTTAACTTTCTTATAAAGAATCAGTAAACAACTTAATAAGCATAGTTGATATGGCAATAATTTGGTAGGAATGGTTGGAAAAATGACAAGCAACTTTTGTCTAGAACAGAAGTTTCAAAATGAATATACAAGGAAAGAACTTGAAATGGATAGAACTTGCTGACTTTCTCTATTTACAGAATTCATATGCAAAAAATATTACAACTGATTGAGACAACCGGGAGGTGGTACCGGGAGCGGGCGTCTCTTATCACTTTGTATTGGCATTACCGGTATTCCCCGAATACCTGTCATATTGATTCCAAATAAATTATTGCCATTTCCATCTTGAGCATCAACTAACATCGACATATGTTCTGCTTTTTCCGCCTGAGCACTCAAATGTGATTCCATTGTTTTCGACGATTCCAAACGTCGAGAGAGCAGAAAATTGCTACGAAAGTCGTTTTCTGAAATCTTTTTTAGACCATTTTAAATGAAACAAATATCGCTATACATTTAAATAGTTACAGTACTACAAATTAATTCTTTTTTCTGCCATATTTATAAGATTACGTCAACAAAAACAGATGAATATTTTAAAAAGATATCATAGTAACAAACCACATATGAAGATATCATAGTAACAAACCAGAGATGTCTTTATGGTTGACAGGAGGTAGTGGTGGTCTCCGATATGGATCTAAGTTGCTTGCCGAATTCTGACGCATCATACGAAGATCTTCCTGCCTATCGAATATTGACTTCGGACAGCATAACATCCACCTGCATTTTTCAGTGTCCAAAGTGTCATCATGAAATTGAATTGCTTAATATTTGATTTCCTAGATGTGAAAATTTTGATTTAAATTCTCGCTTTATTGCTACTGTAAAACAGGTAGGTATGTGAAGCTGCTAATGCAGTAGCAAACTAGCCTGGGCCACATAAACTGTGATATATTATCAGAGGAATCAGAGAATCGCTGATTATTTCCATTGCTTCTTCTAGATTTTTTGCTGGAATCTCTTAACAGTATGAATTAAACAATTAAAGCAATGAATATTCGAAATGAAGAAATTAGTATAAATAAATAAAAGTCGTTTTTGTTTACTGCAAAGAAGTTTACATTAAGTATCGATTAGTAAGAAATCGTGACATTGCAGTGAAGAGTGAAAAATCTATACAAAGTGTTGCAAATATCGATCAAAAATCAACCGAATTTTTGGATTTAAGTAAAAACTCACTTCTTGTTCAGTATCAGGCAGGTAATAATAATGATCAAAACGACAATAATCAGTGATGTACCAGCAGCGATTATAATCCATATAAGCCATGGAATATCTCCTGCAAATTAGTGAGGATTAAGCAGAACAGGCAATTGGATGAATTAAGTTAAATTGATTGAAAGAAATTAAATTTGCATTGCAATCAAGAAAAATAAAATTCTACTAGACTCATTTTAGTGACAATTATTGCTGAATCAATTCTGAAATTACTAAATGGAAAGCCGAATCGATGATTTACGAAAAAATTTTTAAAAAAGAGGTTAAGATCTCTATCTGGAAAAGCATAAAAATGAAAGTGACAAATTCGGGAAATTGGTAAATTAAAGAAAAGCAATCAAAAAAGAAATAGTACGAAAAGAAAATAATATTTTCGTTTTCAATAAGCACAAAATGATTGTTACTATTATAGCAAAAGTCAATATAAATTCATCATTGATTTCTTGATTGATCAATGGTTTTTACAAGAAATTGATACAGTAGCGATGAATAATGACTGTACAGTGGCAAAATTAGGGATAAACCGAAAAAACAAGTTTCTGATATAATTTTGAAAAAATCAAGTTCGTACCGAAAATGTTCCAACTGTTGATTGCATTGAAAAAATCTTGAAATGTTGAATTTGTGAAAGTTGCTGTTGGTGAAGCATTAATATCACTGCTACCATTATTTGTGGAATTTTCAAAAAACTTTATGATTGCATCGTCCCAGCTCTGAGACCAGTTATCAGTTATCACTGCGGTTACGGTAGCAATACTATTTTCAGTAACAGCGATCTTTTCCCTATATGCAAAGATCGTTTCATTGTCCATTCGTCTCAAATAATATTCCCATAGAATTGAAGTTAATGAAATTTGGAAGTTAGAACCATGCCTAACTGATTAGAGCTTGCACATGTTCAATAATCTGAAAACGAATTTCACCTAAATTGAATAAAAAATTTCCTTGTCAACACAAATTTTTTTATTCATAACCAAATAAAAAAGACACAAATGAATTCATGAACCCTTAAATAAGCCTTACCCAAAGTTTATTGATTTAGCTGCTGAAAAATTTTTATGAAATAACATTAACAAATGAGCAAAACATGCAAAAGAGCACCGACTACTGAAAAGCAACCCCAACAATCCCGCAGATAAAAACAAAACTCGAAAAATTTATAATCGTTTTAAAAATCAGGAAAATAGAATGCTATTTTCTAAATTTTGATCTTTCCACCCAGCTTTTGCTATGTTATTATTCACCATAATGGTTACCGAAAAAGCAAAAATAAAGAATCGAATAAAGTTTGGCAAGAAATACGAATGAATTACTATAAAATTATTCTGATAAGATAAAAGTATGCTGAAATTTTCTGTTGTTTCAAAAAGAAAATTACAAAGAGTAATATTCCTTGGACTTCTGCAAAAGATTATCAATGACGTATACTACTATCAGTAATCAAAAAAGACTCAATAATTAAGATTTCATTTTAAAATATTAGTACAAATTATTCGAGTATTAACATATGCAAAGAAAAAAGTGTGAAAAGTTTAGTAAAAAAATTATTTAAGCATTCATTTGCGATGTAATACATAAGCGAGAAATGAGAGAATATTGAAGATTATTTTGCTGAAAAAAAAAGTTATTAACAGCGAAACTAATCATTGATTTTTTGTAGTGAAATGAAGTTTAGGACTATTTTACTGAAGTAAATAAGCTGAAAATAATGTTAGATTTTGAAATAAGTTCATAGAGAGTGCTTAAAAATGAGATGGATCTATTTCTTTGGATGGAGTAAATTTGAAGGATTATTTTCGAACTAAGCAAAAACAAGGCATTAAGGGATAGACCAACAGTCAATAGTTCAGATTTCTCCTAAGATAAAGTAGCAAAAAATGAATAAAAGAAAAATAAAATGAATATTTGAATAAAAGTAACAAAATCTAAATTTTCATTCTTTTTTTCTCCACATTGATTTTCTTAGAATAAGATATTTCTCGCATTTCAAAAATAACAAAATTCATTTCATTATTCAATTTTCCACTATAATAAAACGTTTTGAGCCTTATAGCAGTAAAAATAATACTTGTTTTTTCCAAAAAATTTCTAAATTGGGTGCATTGTAAAAACCACAGCTACAGAAGGATGAACTATCAAATGCTGTCAATTTGAAATATATATAATTATCTTTTTCCATCTCCTTTTACTTCTTAACCACTACTTCAAATATTCTAAATTATTTGATCAAAACTTGAAATCTACGAGACAAGTAACTACTGTTTTCAAGATGAAGAACTATGATTTGTATTTATCGTTAACTTGTTAAAAGATGCCAACAATTATTTTGAAAGTGATGGCTGCCATTATCACTGATAAAAATATCAGTAAGATAATCAATAATCGAAATTACCATATAATTAAATGGAAATTTACGATAAGCTAAGATGCAAATTCACTCTGTCGACAAAACTACAACGCAAAGCAGGTCATCGCTTTTAAAATGTATCGAAACTGTGACAGAATTGAAAATGCATAAAGCTTGACTGATAAAATTGATAAAACTATTAGTATTGCCATTATTAGCAATATTATTTGTTATTGCACAAGAATGAAACCAAGAAGTCATAGTATGAGATTGAATCGCGTAAAAACAAACTTATCATTACTTAATCTCCTTTATCCAAAAGTTAAATTAGATACTTTTAGACTAAACTTACTTATAAACAATTATCAGTGATTAAGTTAGCTGGATAAGTTGAACACACAAATTGCAACTATTGAATAAAATTTGCGGCGAATTTATACGCATGATGAGCAGAGAAATAAATGGGACAAGCAAAATGTGTTTGTCTTTTGATAAGGAAAGGGATGCTGTAACCTACTTGTTTGAGAAGCAGAAAATGAGGAAATCAAATCATTTTGAAATTTTCGTCTAAATTCGATCTATAAATCGTCCAAATAATCAATCATATTTCCTCCGTTCTTTTTTTTCTTCTCTCATTTTTGTCATTCTTTTCATTTTCGGTTGTTTTATTGCGACAAGAAAATAAGAATCGTGGAATACTAGTAAACTTTAAGCTAGCTAAATTCCTCTTTTGACGCATTTTCGTCATTTGACATGAATTGGTTCCACCGTATCCTATATATTACAGATTTCAGGTATGAGAATTTTGAGCAGAAGGAGCAGAATACATTGATTCAGAATACTTTCATGTTATCAAATATATCAGTCTTCATTGCTTTATTAATAATAGTGAATAAATATGTTCGAATGTTTTTTCAGCATTAATTTAGAAAGTTTGATTTCTGTTGAAATTTCAACAGTGATGGTAATAATTTAAAGAATCATCTCGTTTAAATAGCAAATAAAAGCCAATATCATCATGATCCTATTGTTATATCATTTCAAATCTTAATATTCATGAAATTAATTGACTAAAGTAACTAATTTGCAAAGTAATTAAAATAGTGCTAACAGAAGTGGAAATATTATGGCCTAGCTTTGTAAGGAATAATGATAGAGATTAAAAACTGTGAAATGAAAAAGGGGAGTGATAAAGGAAATGATAAGATCAAAAGTTATGAATTCACTCGGATGACTCAAAATGATTCGTCCACACAATCAACGATTTTATGACCTTTCTTTACAACTCTGTACATTTATTACTAACTATAAAGTACATCAAAGATTTCAGGAGAAACAACTGCTGCAAACTTCATCTGTCCATCTGGATGAATCAACAACTCGCCAAAAAAAAAAATTGGCAATAAATTTAGAATTTTTTCGCACGCTTTTTTTTCTTTTAAAGCAGAGTTGAGATTAAAAAAATTTTTGAAAAAAGTCATTTGATACGAGAAAAACAGGTGCTAAATCTCGTTTTCGAAAATTTAAGTTCTAGCAATTAATCGGTCAGTATTCATCGTGAAAATTTTCATGTGAAATAATGTATAAATGGTATAATTGTGAGCAAGCTAAATTGTTTGATACAAACGGAAAAATTTGAAATGAAAAAAGAATGGCAAAATAAAGTCAAAAAATTAATATAAATCAAAAAAAAAAAAAAAAAATTAATTCAAGTGGGAAATTTTGAAGTGAGAAAAGAATAGCAAAATAAAATCGATTGTTTTGTCCAGGAATGCTTTGGAGTAAACAAAATCAATCCTATTTCGTTCGTTTCATCCCAAGCAATAAGTCTATTAGTGTGATAAAATTACATTAAACATCACGATGTACTTCTAAACAGAATGGTAGTGACAACTGTTGAATTATTCAATTCAAACAATTGATTCGATTGTCGATTGTTTACACCCTTTGGTCTTAGGCCATTCAACAACATGGTGACAGAATGTCTTAATTAGTAGTGCACTGAGAAAATTGCTCGAATTATGGAATATTATTTGATTGGAGGAAACTATCAGGAAAAGCAAAGCTTCGAACCAGATGGAAGTTTTTCTCACTCGATCAATGCAGCAATGAGTGGAAAAAAAATGGGTAAAAATATGAAATCACAGCGAATGACTAACTTGAATATTATTATATCTGAAAATGATGTTGAAATTTCTCTTTTTGACATTGAAATTTTCCATCTCTTTTCTTTCGATCATCCTTTTTTGCATTTGCCATTGAGTGATGTCGTAAAAAACCCGATAATTGGCACTCAAATCATTTCAACAATTTTCGTCATTTGCCTCGAGAAATCACTGACGTATTCTACATTCCCATACAAAAAAAGAGAAAAAAAAGTTTGCACCTTTCTTCTCATCAAGTATATATAGTTAAAATATACTCAAGTTTGATATGCAACTTTGTTCAACTTTTTTTTTTCATCAAATTGCCCATATCATTCCTCTCTTTTCTTGCTTTCTATAGATTGTATAATTGAACAATGGATGTGAATTCATCAGAATCCATCAATTTCAGTTTTTGATGGATTCTGAAAAATTTTGCATTCATAAGGTCATCTTTACCATCATGACAATAAATAATAATTAAAACGATGAAATTAGGAGAAAATATTTCGTATAAATGAAACATAAAAATACAAATGCGACCATACTGACATCGGACACAAATTACACAGTTCAGTGATATACCTCTCAGGTATTTTAATTAGTTGCCATTAGCAACGATATGTTGTGTTCTGTTAAAAGGTATCTGAAATAGTCCATGTTATTTCTCTTTTATTTCCAAGAAAATTCATTGATGACAATTTTGAAATGCTTAATTAAGGCTTTCTATTCTCAATTTTGCATATTTTTGAGAAATTTTCTTCTTTTTTTTAGATGACGGAACTTTGTTATTATCATTACCTTATTTGTATGAGATTATAAATAACAATAGAAATGATTACAATACTAGTGTAATTCTAAAATGATGAGCAATAAAAAAGACATTAATTAAAATGATGATAATGAAGTAAATTAAGAAGGGTCATAACATATAAGATAAATACTTCTACTGATAGCAAATCAGCAAATGCTGATTTTAATGCGAAAAAGAGAGAGAAAATTTGATATGCAATGAAAATGAAACTGACAAAAATATGTCGGAGATTCATCCGAAAAGTGATTATTTACCGGCTTAATTAACACCAAATGATATATTTGGTGAGATAATCAGTATAAGAATAAAATTCTCTGTAAGATTAGACAAGAGAAAGGATGTAAAATCAACTAAGAGAAAGAGAAAGATATGGATAATCAAGTGGATAATCCATAAAGTAGTTCTATTTTATTTTAAAATCACAATATTCAAAATAGAACACTTTCGTTTCAACAAAACTATTCATATATTTCGGATTATTATTACAATTAGTTTGGAAATCGCAAATATATTTTGACTATTTCGATTTAGAAAAAAATGATTAAGCGAAGTTTCGCCGCAAATACTTCCAGATTAAATTGAATTGTAATATTCAAAAAAAGGAAAAAATTGAATTGCAATATTTATTAAGACAAATAGAAACAATACTATAGAAAGAAATGATAATATATTAGAGGAAAAGTAATAGTAACAGATGCGATGGGATAAAATTTCGGTATATTAATGAAATTGCTGATTGATTTATTTTCCGAAATTTTGGAAAAAAATATGTAAACAAGGTTAAATGAACGTAAAGGACAGAAAAACCTTCTGAAATTCGTACTCTCTTGCAAGTATTTATATAAAAGGCAATCAAAATTGAAAAAAAATAAAATATCCAATCCAAAAAAAATATATTTGTATCTAATACGAGAAGTATAAAATAAAAAGAATAGAATTGAAGACAAGCAAAAGTCACAGTCATTTTATCCTAAATAAACCAAAGAAATAATGCGGAAAAATGAGGCTTTGGCTTAATTTCAACATTAATTATTATCATCACAACATACATGACACTCTTCATAATTATACTTCTATCTTTCTTGAAAGACTTATTATATCCTAATTCGTGACGGAACAAAATTGGCAGCAGTTGTTTGCTATTATTGAATATTTGTTTACTTCCAACTGAGTGATATTGCCCATTTGTCCCAAAAGTTAACCAACGCAATTCATTCTTATCAACGAAATCTCTCATCACAATAATTGCAAATTTCAAAGTTTTTTCTCTTGAATCTTAGCAGATTGATCAGTTACTGTCGGAAGGATAATATTACAATAAGTCGAACTTGAGAGTGATAGAATATTGATAGAATTTGATTGGAAAATATCGTTCCAAGTGATCAAAAAGTCTCATTAAATCAATTCTATGATCTTTGTTGAGTTCTTTTCATTTCTAAATCATATTTAAAAAAGACAGTGTCAGAAATCAAGAAAATAAAACAATTTTCAATTGTAGCCAACTATTCAATTAATTTGTCAAGAAGCATCTTTTAGTCATATATATATTACTGAAATTTAAATTTCCTATTTTCAATGATTAAAATTTTTTTCAATTTTTTTTTCAAAATTCTTTTCGTTCCTAACAATTTTCGGCCTATCATTTTTAAAGCAATGGTTTAAAATTCATCATATTAGCTTTAAGCAAAACTAACGAGAATTTTTAGACAAAAAAAAAGGTGATATGAAATCAATAGTACAAGAAGTGCTTCATCAAATCTTAAAGATAAACAATGAAAAAAATGATAATAGTTTGGAAAAGTGCGATATTTTAGAAAATTCAACAAACGAAAGAGAAAGAAACAAAAAAAAAGTGGTTGAAAATGATTCTTGTGCTCTAAAAATGCGCTTTAAAAAAAAAAAAATATTCCCTTTACATTTCATTCAGTTTTCTTTCACACTTTCAAAAATTACTAATAGTGGTCTTAATAATTAATAATTAATAATTTTTGTTGTTTCAACGAAAAAAAAAAGATTAAGTTAAAAGATGGAAAAATGTAATACTTCAGAATCCAGAATTCGTTATATAAATGAAAAAAGTAAAATCAATTTTATTAAACAGGGGAGTTAGTTTATTTATAAGGTATCAGCAAGATATGTTTTAAAATTCTCCATAAGTTACTTTCTACTACACATTTCTCTAACCGTGTCATTACGATATGTTTTCGAATTTTATTCCGAATCGTTCCTATTTAAAAAAAAAAAAAAAAATTCCATTATTAAATTATCTACTTTCATTTGCTGACAACATTCCCTTTCATATGAAATTTCAAATTACTTGAAAAGTTAGTTAAAAATTATGTCATTGCTAGGAGTATTTCAATTTTAATTTCCAATAATAATATCTCCTGATTATATCACAATTATATTTCGTACTATGACGAGAAAAGCTATTTTATTAGGTTTTATGGCCATTAGTCATTATATCAATCAATAAATAGCAATAATTACCATAAGCTAATGAACTGGACAAAATTCTCGAGAAGACAATCTCTTGGATACAAATTCTCAACTTTTGCAAAGAGTAATCTAACCTGAAAAATGAACTTATCAATGGACATGAAAGTAGTCAAGAGCAATTTAGGCTAGCATGCAACTTGCCTGCATGCTATTGCAAAAGCAAACAATATTATGTTAAAAGTCACACAGAATTGTCCAACGAATGATTGATGTAAAGCATTACAGCATTGCTTAGGATAGAGCATTTTCCTAACGGAACGATTGCCTTTCATCAATTTTAATCGTCGTGGATTTATATCGATTTAAATTTGAACGGACAACTTAACTTCACAGTGTTCCTTGTTACTAATAATAAATGCCATAAGATCAGGCTATGATTAAATAGAGGAATTGAATGTGTTCGCTTTTCTATTCGTTATTTTAATTGCAAAATTCATTTTTAAATAAAGCAGTAACAATTCGAAACTTTCCATTTAACTTCCCAATTCTCTAAATCTGAATAAAAATAAGTTCACGTTAAGCTTGTGATTTTACATATTTTTAATGTGTTACTTTTATAATCAAGAAAAATGGGAATACCGTAATCTCCAAATCTCTCATAATATATATGCTAATTTGACCTTAGTATGACCTTCAATAAGTCTTCAACAATAAGATTTGCTACATTTAATTTACCAACGAATAAGTCAAATTATGCAACTTTCTTATCAGCACGCAGATAAGTGCAAGCAAAGAAATAATTTTACTCTTTATATATAAAAGGAGTAATTTAGTAATTTAGCTATTATAATAAATAATGTTATATAAAAAGTAAGAAGAAATTATAAAATTTATTTTTCCGAGAGATGAAATAATTTTGGATTAAATATATTTATTAGCATTTTTGCATGGAATTCGTCTTCTCACTTCCGCAATTTCCATTTGAAATTATTAGCCTGGCATCAGTACTATGACACATTTATTTGACATCCATGTTATTATTATTCCGTTTAAGTCAATGATTGTTACTGTGCGATAATGTAATGTTTTGTTTACATTGAATTCGGTACGAAATTCTGGCTCGATTTGTTCGAGATTTTACCGGTTTTTGATATTTTCTAACAGATAAAATTTGACATTTAGCACCTTTTATTTTGTTGTATATCTTTCAATTTAATTAGATGTTATTGTAGGCCTAATCCTTTTATATATCCTGATCTCAAATTAAGGATTTTTCAACGAAACACATAATTCAATTTTAGTAACAACAATTATATATATACATATTTATTTATTTATTTATAAATATAGGGTATTATTTATTGTACATTTTATTTTTTTTATTTTCATATTATATGAAAATTTTAAAATTCACTAATAAATTTCACGTCAAACACCATTTATTCAAGTCCCAGATGATCCTGAAAATGATAAATGGTAAATAAAGTTTGAAATGACTTTTAGAAAAATTTTCCAATCTTTTTTCTTTTTTAACAGATCAGAATGGAAAAAAGGCGAGAAGAAATTTTATGAGAGAAATTAGTACAGTAGTAGCGGTTAAATGGATTTACTGGCAGTGGTTAAATAGATTTACTTTTCACTCACAGAAAATTTAATTTATATAAAATTGAATTTAGAAAACCAAAAAAATAGATGAGATCATTGAATGCACAAGCAATTCATTAACCAAGAAATTTATGCAAAAATCCTTGAGCAAATTCACCCCCAATAATACTATTCACTTGATTGAGCACTTGTATCGGATTCTGAAAAGGAAAAGGATTTAGAAAAAAGAAAGAAATGCCATATATACAAAAAGAAAGAGGCGCCTGTTTCGTTCACATTAAAAACTTTCATAGGTTAGGTATTCTGCGAAGATGATATGTCAGAGGAATGCAAAACCAAACAAGATTATTGAATCCTACCTGATCAATAACACCCGAAAATTCTTCACACCGTTGAATTGCCCTTTGCATTTCCATGCCAACTTGCAATGATCCCAAAATATCACATTCGCTGATCATCTTCCTCAACTGACCACAATGATGTCGTTCTGCACCTCGTTTACATGTTTCTTTCCTGGAATGTTAAAGTCGAATTTATCAATGTTTAAGGAAATCAGCAGGAATTATTTCACATGGTAAAATTATCAAAGGGCAAAAATTGGATGGCTTTTGGTGAGAATAATTATGCTCCTTGTTATGATTATTCCCAGAAAGTATAATTGCAATGGATGAATTGACCTCGTATTTTCTACAGTTTATAAATAGTCATCAAATGGATAGCATTTTCCCTAATACAGTATCAGCACGTACAAAAAGTGACCAACCAACAAACCTGCGTGAACTACGCAAGGATTCACTCAAAGAGTTAGTCTTTTTTGTATAAATAAGAAATTTGAATATTTGCAAACTCACGAAGCACCGATGAAATCAATTTTACCACCGGAAAGAGCTTTGGTAATTTGATTTCCCCAAACATCCCATGTCTTTGCATCGGCTACTTTCACACAATTCCCGTATGCTATTTTCATGAATTCGTTCAGAAATGGTAGACATCCTAGGAAGACATATGTTTATTGCAAGAGTTTTCAAATGAACCTGTATATAAACATGTAACAAATTTTTTTCAGTTTCGATTTGATGAATCATTTTAATTATTTTTTGAAAAATATCGAAGATATCATCAAAAAGGGAAATTTTCTCTTAGAAATATTAATTAAGAACCAGAGATTTAAAACGGCCAGACAATTTATAACAATCAGAAATGTATTAATTTAGAAAAATAAAATAAAGAAGAATTTTTTGCAGGCAGTAACAGATCTATGATGCTCTTAAACGTCCAGGGGCTGCACACGCGCTACACTGCAAAAATCAACGTGATGAAACCATTACCGAAAGATATTGGTAACCCCTTGGAAATCATCCGTGATCAGGAATTGCAATTATTTTCCCAACTAAAAAATTTGATTAAAAAATAAAATTTGATCTTTTACTTTCCATTGCTTTAAAATGATTATCTACTTAATCGATAAGCAGTTAAAAATCTGATATTGAATATTGACGAACCTTCACCCTTCGGTATACCAAAATTGTTAATTACACCAGGTGCTAATTGTCGAATGGTTGGTAACAGATTAATATCTGTATTTTTTGGATATATCTGTGTTTTCGCTCCAACAAACGTACGTGATTTATCAGGCCCTGAAGTTCCTAAAAATGCTTCTGCAAGATCCATCAATGATTTGATACCACTATTCGACTCAATATTATATGTATTTCTTTCGTGCTGACTTGGCATTAGACCACGATTTTCAACTACAGAAAGTTCAGCAAGTTTAGTAATAGTTGGTGATAGAGCATTTGTTATAGATTGACCGAACATTTCAGATGGTCGAGAATTGAGTGATACAGGTCCCGGTTCAGGATGACCAGGTCTTGTTCTAAAATAGTAATCATATGTATTTTTGACATGAAAATTTTTTTTTAGCTTTTTTTAAAGTTGCAATATTTCGTCCTTTTTTTCCTCTCTTTCTCTTTCCCTTAAATCTATCATTTCAACTGAAATTGTTAGATTGAATTTAACAATCAATTTAAGGAACAATCATTTAGAGATATTTTAAGACTGGATTTATAAGAAGCAAATCATACAGTGATTCTATATTAGCTGCAGCGGAATGCTTCGCAGCCGAAGCTACGAGTTCTGTGGCCATTTGTGTTAAACGCCCAATGTTTTCATTTGATAAGAAGTTCAGAAATGGATTGTTGGTGTACTGAAAGAAACCAGCACGTCATTTGTGATTTGTGATAAATATTTGTGATAAGTAAGATTAGCATATAGATGGCAAGTATTCGTGATGGAATTGCTTCTCTTAAGAGCTCTTCATGATGTATTCGAGGAATCAGATGGTGCTGGAAGAAAATTATACTTAAATGTTATTTATTATCTGATTGTTATGAAAGAATAGGCATGGTGACAAGCAGATTTATTATTTCGCAATAAGCTTAGCAAAAGTTCAAAAATGTGCCGAAAGTTTGAAAAATAGTCTTCTTTTCTGTTTATGAATTGCAAAATTTCCAATTCGAAAATAATGTACTATACTAATCCATCTTTGATTTCATAAACTGACTTGACTGATACCACGAAAAACAAATAGAATCCACGGAATCTTGCCAGGAATGATTTAAATTATTTAGGATATAGTCTTCTGTTTAACTTGATTTTATGGATGGAAATACTTCAGTAATTCAAACATTCAATATTTGATTTCATAGATGAATCAGTTTCAGTATTATTTCGAAAAATTTTAATAATATGAAAAATTTTGTGCAATGATGTGTGAAAGTGACAGGAAGTAAGGAATGATGGGAGTGAGAAGAAGGAGAAAGGATAAGGATTCAATTCAATAATACAATATCGAGAAATATCACCTGCGCACTGGAAGATCTGAGCGGAATTGATATGAAGAAGAAGAGAAGAGTGGTGACGAATAGTGACGGCATTCTACAAACTTCACTTATCAGCCGAAATGGTTTTCGTTTTGCGGGTTGGAGGATGGATTTTGGGAAGAATTTTGAATTTTGAACAGAGGGGGTTGGCAGAGAAATACCGGATTGTTGCCCTCATGATGATGATGATAACAGTATTAGTGTTGTGGACATTTCATGCGCCCATCCGTCTGGATATTACGGTTCAAGTTCTGTCAAATTTAGAATCTGATCTCGAATACATCCCAATGAAATCCTTGAAAACTTGAATACTCATTGAAGCGAAGGAGAAAGGGGACAGAATAGTTAGAAATTAGGCTAATAGATAGGAAGAGAGTTGAATGAACAGATGAGATGATGAAACACGACAATTCAACTTCAATGTAATTTTTCTTTTTTTGGAAGAAAACGATAACATGATTGGGGTCTTAATTGATGGAGTAAGAAATTACCAGTTTTTAGATGGGATGAATTATATTTTTGTTTGCTTTAAATTCCTTCTTCATTTTAACAAATTGCTTATGTAATTAGTAATTAATAATCGGCCATCTTGTTCAGCGTAAAATAACAAAAGACAATAGAAGATATGTTTTGTGAGTTGCATCTTATCGATAGACTAATTAGCATGTTAATTAGACAGGAGATAAAGTGCAGGAGAGCTTTTGAATGGGATATTTTTTGGACGGAAAACGACAAAAAACGACAAAAGGATCGATGATCGATGATCGATGAACAGATATAGTGTACAGCAAATTAAGGTTTGATAGGTGTGTTCATCGTGAGCTCGTCAGTGTAACCATTATTAGAGGAAAGTCTGCATTGAATAACCAACCGGATTTGGTCGATAATCCGGATTGCGCCGATAATGGTCAATTCGTTGCTTTCATTTCAAAATTTCGATTATTTCATCCGTGCAGCACAACAATATCACGTCTCGGATTATATCGGAACACTCATGACGTAAAACGTGGACGTCGTCAAAAGCGAGGAATTATAATAGTCTGGGCAACGTCTAACACTCCGTGACCTTTTCAATTATACATATTTATATGCTGAACTTTAATTAAGTTTATTTTGGACGATAAAATAATGTAGCATATGTGATAATAATGATAATGATGATAAAAATAATAACTACGTAGTGTCGCTCTTAGAAAGCGATATAATTGGGGAAAGTGTCCGTCCCACGAAATCGTTTGTTTAAGAATGATTGGTGATCAAGCAGTAGAAAGTTTTTGATTTTTTTTTTCAATTTGATACCAAATTCGATACATAAAGAATGCAAAAGTATTCATTTACTTTTCACTGCAAAATTTCAAAATGAAATGAGCAATTTGAAATAATGCTCCCATGTGTAAATTAGCCAAAATCAGATGCTTCCCTGATTCTCTCCTCTCAGATGCTCAACTCAAGTACCCATTCCGAACACCAACTTTCCGAAAGAGACCTGCGGCTTATTACGTAGTTACTTGAATTTATATGTCACGATAGTATCTATACTTTTTAAATCTCTTATAAATCAGGGATTGTCCATGTGGAAATTTTTAGCGGATCGTACGGGTCAAGGTTGATTGTCATCATCAATTAACTTTTTCTGGTAATTCCGGGATTTGTCTTCATTTGCTTAAGGAATCTCTCAGATTAGTAAGATATCGAAAAGACCGAATAAAATAGAATGCCTGCATTACGATAAGGAGAGCAGAAGGACGAGATGTAGTAGTAAATCGGATGAAATTCATGGCTGTGCTCTCATTTCTTAAATTGAAAACCTGCCGGTAAAGAGGTTGTAATATCTCGTTGGAATGCTAATGTCATTTAAAGATTCATCGATTTGTTCAGAGATACTGAGCAGATCGTTTTGTATAACGGGTTTACTTTCCGTAAACATTTATGCTTCTTTTTGAAATTTAATAGTCTTATGTGAAGTTGATTTTTGATCCTTTAAATGGCAATGGTGAAATTATGAATTACTGTCACAAACCACTTGCAACTCTTTAGTTCATTGCAATTTTCAGCGATGAGTAGGATGGGAGAGAAGGATGAAGCTTGTGAACAACGAAAAAGCTCTCTTCCGACTGAATTGGATCTTCCAGCTTTCGAGATAGGTATCTTTGTTTTTTAATCGATTGATATTCATAAATTCCACCTGACTTTTTCTCTTATTGCCTTTTTGGCCATTTTTGAAATTTTCAATTTCAGTACATTTCTTTTTGACGAGAAATATTATTCAGTGTAGGAAATTTGATATATTGTTGTAACAAATAGTGCAATAGATGAGACAAGATGTTTTGTCCAATCTTTGATTTCATTTCCTGTCGGTTCCATTCTTTACTTACGAATCGTTTTTCGAGTGCTTTTCTAAGTAATTTATTTCGATCAGTTGAGGCATACATGCGAGAATCTAGGTGAAGTATGAGTTGAATAGGCTGTTTGTGAGTAAGATCTGAGTTCTGATAGCTCCATTCTTCCGAAAATATAATTTTCAGAAAACTTGGCACAACAACAACAATTGCATCGAGAATTGAGAAATCTTAGATTTATCAATCCTGGGGAAGCAGTTGCAATGTCCACAGAAGAAGCCTTCTATGATAAGCAAGGAATTCGTCGATCTACAAGGCATCGGAAAGGTATGTTTTATGATTTTCGAAGATTAGCTTCTAAATATGTTTTTCCAAGCATGTCTCTACGGACATGCTTCGAATTTTATTCCGAATCATTTCTACTTTTTTAAATAAAAACGAATAAAAAAAAAAAGAAAATTGCTTCCTTTATTTTCCATTATCAAATTATTGTTTCCACTTTCTGACAATTTCTTCCTTAATATGAAATTTCAAGCTATTAGAGAATTAGTTTAAAAGTTTCATTATTATTGAGAGTATTTCTGTTTTAATTCCAGTAACAGTATCTGCCGATCGAATAGCCGATTATACTCCACATCATGACGAGGAAGGTTATTTCATTAGGGCTGATGGTCATCCTGTCAAGTTATGCGATTGTTTGCGAAAATCTTGCCCCGGTAATTGGATATTTTCGAATTTTGTTGATTTAAAATTAAATTTTCTGCTTTAAATGAGCTCAGAAGCAGAGATATAGTAATGATTTCTGTATTAATTTAAGTCGTTTTTAAGCTGTGAAGAAAATGATGAGAGATAATATTCTTACTAATGTCATTTTTTTTATCTGTTTCAGTTATTTTTATGGCAAATCCAGTTTACATCTGAAATTTAAACTTCTAAGTTTACATATTTAGGCTGTCATTATCCATGTGAAAAGTGTGGTTCACGCATGTGTGGACCAGCTTGCCAGAAGAATCGAGATTTTACTATTGAAAGCTTTTTAACTGAGGCTGAACCACCACGAATTCGTAAACATCCTTATTACTTAATGTGAAAACTAAAGAAGCATCATAACGAAGACTGTTTGTATTTTGCTTGGACAAATTATTTGATGCTGTTGTCATTTTTAATTTTGTAAGAAGTTGTGGTTTAAAAACTAGAGAACAAATTTAAATGGATTCATACATTGATAGAGCTGTTTTCTTTCACTATTATTATAATATAAAATTAATTCTCGATATAATTAGGTAAATTTTTGATTCAATTTTTTTGTTTAGCGGCTTGAAGCTAGCTGTTTTAAATTGTTTTGCCGCCATAAATTTTCAAGTGTTTTCCTCAATCAGTTCAGAAAATATCCTATAAATGCTTCCTAAAACGATAACTGTTTTCAAATCCTAGTATTGTTTTCGGACAAAATTAATTTATCTTTGTTTTATTCAGTGAGTAACTGTTTTACTGACTCATAGAATATTACACTATTCTTATTTAGGATTAATTTTCGAGATACTGATGAGAAAAAATCGATTTTGGAACTTCAAAAGTTGCAGAATATTGAATTTATCACTGTCAATTTAGGTTTGAATTCTACTTAATTTTAGGTATGCGATTGGAATTTTGCTATGATATTTTTAGCTGAAGAATTTTCATGAAAATAGCAGATCATTGCTCGTTCATCAGATTTAGATAACTAATTTTCAAAATGTCAATGTCTGCAGTCGATTATAGATTTTTTCCTTGTTTTTTGGTTAGTGAATTATGATTTGCTGTATAGAATGAGAAATTTCCAATGTTTAATTCATCTAGTGCATCATGATATCCATATCTTTCGAAACTTTTCATGTTCTTAACGAAGGGAAGGTTATCTAACAATAAAATATTATTAAGACGGATTTTTGTTCAAGTTGGAACATTCAAATTTTAACCCAAAAAATTTTTCTTTTCATAGTTTGTATATGTCATGTATAATATATTTTTTCTGATACATTCAGTTTTTAGTTAAGAGTAGTTTGTAATCAAGTAAAAAGGTCATTTAAGTTTTTTGCATAGATAACATAGATATACGAACTATGAATAGATATTTTGTTGTGTAAGTACACTTTTTTCAAGTAAGTTCTCATTTTTTATAAATTTAAAAGTCATGAACCATTATGCGAAGATGTCCCTATATTCATTAATGTGTTGAGTAAAATAAAATCTTAACATGCTTCTTAATCGTTGTTTGAAATATTGTGACTGTCCATCCATAGCAATTCATGCATTTGTGATAATTTTCATCGTCACTTTTTTTCTGAAATACTATTAAAAAAAAAATTTTTTTCTTAGTAGTCGTTTTGTTTGTTCCAGATAGAAAGACAGGAAAGATTTGTAAAAACTCTTGAAAAGTTTAACTTTATAGGAATGCGGAAATCCAAGTGGATGGAAAAAGAAAAAACAGATTCTCTGGAATCATAATTGAAATCATAATTTAGAAAATGAGATAGGAGCTGGACTTTTTTGACTTTTTTGTATATAACATATCGGAAACGGATGGATTTCTTTTCTATATTTGGCTTCATCTAATAAACATTTTTTAAAAATTGTTGATTGACATGATCCTGTTAGATTATTATAGTTTCGTCTTTATCTCTATTTATTGAATATTGCTCTAGATGCTTATTTAAGAAGTGAATTCTTAAAAGATGCTAGAATGTGTCTTATGTTTTGAAACTTTTCCAAAGTTGTGTATCATATCGCACCACATACTGAGAAAAATTGTCATATTCATCTTCAAAGTAATTCGTCTAATTCTTGCAATAATGCGTCATATTTGTTATACTTTGCGTTATTCGTTGTGGAAATTATTTTTTGCGGAAATGGTTGTAATCTTTATTTTAGGACGAATTATCTATTATGTTAAAGAAACCAGAGAAGGGACCTGTGACTGTGCTGTTGGGTGCTCAGTGGGGTGATGAAGGCAAAGGAAAAATTGTCGATTATCTGATTGCAAAAGACAAGGTGAATTTTCCATCTGTTGATAATGTGATAGCTCTACGAGTTGCGAAGAGGATCATATGAGTTTGTTGAGGATTAACGCCATAAAATTTTTTGAAAAATCAATAAATGATGCACAAACTTGGAATAATTGTCATTAATTTATCCACATATTGCTTTGTCTTTTACTGTTTCTCGTATTCTGCTATACGAGTTTAAATAAGATGCAGTTAAAAAATTACAGGTGCAAGTCGTTGCACGCTGTCAAGGTGGTAACAATGCGGGTCATACTGTTGTTGCAAACGGACGAAAGTATGATTTTCACATTTTACCTTCAGGAATTATCGCTGAAAAATGTTTCAATATAATTGGTAAGATTTTATTTAATTCTGAACTGTCATCATTAGTGAAGTCATACTACCTAACATGATACTGCGAGTTCTTAAAGCAAAGTGACATATGCTCGAGTTAGGCTTAATCTTAATTGAATTTCCGATATATCCATTTATCTGCATTTATCGAAGCAAGTGTACTATGAAAACTTCTTATACTGCATGATAAATTCGAACAATGCAAGAATAAATGCATTGCTATTTTCTATTAAGTCGAAGTAATATCTCATATTATTGGTTCGATTCTTTAAATTTTATTTTCAGGCAATGGTACGGTAGTAAATTTAGATTCATTTTTTGAAGAACTGAACCACAACAAAATTACAAGCATACCTGGATGGGAAGAGCGATTATTGATCAGTGATCGAGCACATCTTGTTTGTGGTATCCATATGCTCGTTGATGGTCACTCAGAGGATCGATTGAATATCAAGTAAGTTTCAATTTAATGTCTACAAGTTGTGAACTTAATTGGTTTTTAGAAGTTTTTCATTTTTTTAATTTTTGTTTCTCTACCATATTTCTTTCATTTCTGTGGAAATAATTCTTTAATTCTTAATTTAACACAAAATAATTCTTTTTTTTTCAGCAAAATTGGAACGACGAAGAGGGGTATTGGACCTACATATTCTAACAAATGCTTCAGAAATGGCCTACGAGTTGGCGATTTAGTTTATGATTTTGATGGATTTAGTTTAAAGTATCATATTTATGGGATTATTTTTTTCTTACCTGAATAATGTTTTATATTATATAGCTCGAAATGCAAAAATATAATTAATTAAGGAATTGGATTTTTAGATTTCGAGAACTTATTAAATATTACCAAAGGCAGTATCCTGATTTGGAGGTTGATATTGATCTCGAGTTATCAAAATTCAAGGTATATTCATTTTTGTTTGAATTAACAAATTAACGGATAACGAATGAATAATCTTATTGTAGTTCTAAAATTCATTTATAGAAACACGCAGAGAAGTTAAATGAATTGGCACTGGTCGGTGATACAGTAGTAGCATTGGATGAATTACGAAGCAGCGGTAAAACTGTACTTGTTGAAGGTGCAAATGGCACCATGCTGGATATCGATTTCGGTAAATGTTTTGTCTCTACTTTTTGTTGTACTGATTTGCTTATAGTAATATTTCAGGTAACTGCTAATTTTTGAGAAAGGTAGTAAAGTTGGTAGAACCACTGGTAGAAATTGGCAATCGGTAGTAAAATTGTTAAATCGGTAGAATCACAATCTTCAATTTTAATATTTTTAGGGACTTATCCGTTTGTAACATCATCTAATGCAACGGTTGGAGGTGCTGTTACCGGTCTGGGACTTCCACCAATGTCGATCAAGAGAGTGGTAGGCGTTACGAAAGCTTACTCCACTAGAGTTGGCTCCGGACCATTCCCCACGGAACTGAAAAATGACATCGGCGATAAACTACAACAAATAGGACACGAAGTAAGATCACTACTTCATATCAAATTAAGTGTATTTTGATACATTTTGACGCATTACGAGATAGTGAATTTTCAATTCATTTAGCTCATTTTCAGTCTTTCAGTTGAAAATTGTAAGTATTAAAAATAAAAATATTTTTATTTTTAATACTTGCAATTTTTCATCCGTCTTAGCCGCATTGTCCAGTCATTCACTCTAGCCTTCTTTTGGGGTAATTGGAAAACAATTTTAACTTTTACTGTAAATATATCCGTTCTTAATTAGGTGTATTAATAATGCGGATTATTTTGTATTTGACGTCTAATGCATGTATTGTCATCTTATCATGACTTAAATTTCTAAAATATATGCCCGAAATGATACCTCAAGTTTAAACAAGGCGGAAGCGTTGCTATCGATAAGAGATGCCTGGATCAGATTTTGTAGAAAGTTAGAAGTTGTCAAAATTTGTGCGCTTGATGATGATTAGTCAGAAGATTGATTTGTTTCATTATTTGTTTTTGATCTACGAAATTCTGATCCTCCCAATTTTAGGTTGGTGTTACGACAGGTCGTAAGAGACGGTGTGGTTGGATCGATTTAGTTCTTTTGAAGAGAGCACATCTCATTAACGGATTCACAGAGTACGTACCTCTGAAATTATTTAACAGATCGGTTTCATTTGAATATTTTTGTTCCATACTGAAGTTTATGCTAAATTATTTTGCTTTCAAGCATTGCTTTGACAAAGCTGGATGTTCTGGATACATTTGATGAAATCAAGGCCGGCGTTGCTTACAGGCTGGATAAACAATTATTGAAATCCCCTCCATGTAAGTATTATTTGTATGCGATTATTCTCATTACTTTTCAAATAATTTGTGTTTCTAATGAATTACTAATTAAAACGAAAGTTTTTAGTAAGAAGTTATCTTATTAATAGGGTCAATCCATATTTAAAAGTTAAATAATCTTATTAATAGTGTCAACCCTTATTTAAAAGTTAAATAATCTTATTATTAGTGTCAATCCTTATTTAAAAGTTAAATAATACATACTGACCTGCTACATTTCATTTCAGTTTTTAACGCATTATGTCAAATTTTCCTAATGCCCAACTAGTTATCCTGTTTTTATCCATAATAACTGTTTTCAGCTCAGGTTTCTGACTGGGAGAAATTGGAAGTTGAATATCATACATTCAAAGGATGGAACACACCAATATTTACTATGCGGAATTTCAATGAACTGCCTGAAAATTGTCGAGTTTTCATTGAATTTATTGAGCAGTATGTTGGAGTACCGGTGAAATGGATTGGTGTTGGTGAGGAACGAGAAGCATTGATTCTTCGTGATCTCTGAAGTGCATCATATTGGCAGTTGATAGTAAAAGTCCACATCTCCATCATATCTTCTTGAAACAAATTTCAATTCTTGTAGTTCGTACTTATAGTTCTTAAGATTTTGAATTATGTCTGATTTGTAGTATGAGTATATCTGTGCGGTAATGTGTTGCAGTAATGAATCACTTAAATCGATATTATCGTAGAACTTGCATAATTATAACATTTGTTTTATCATTACTTGCAATTCATCATTACATTATTTTTGTTCTTACTATTTTGTGAAGTTTGACATGCTAAATGTGCATTATTTACTTCACATATTTGTCTTCACTATTGTTAAATGCTGTTTCGTTGAATACCATTTTCTGTTCCAATTTTTTTCTTCTCTTCAAATCATACTGTAACAGCGGCAGTGGCAATATTAATACCAATCGAGAATATATCACGGTAAATGCTATTATCGATTAAAGTTCACAACTGATCATCATGTTCATTGTGACACTCATTGTTGATACTATCATATCTTGCCTGCCTGCCTGCCGTCCGCATCAATAATAACATCATATGCCTCGTTAATATTTATAATCAAACTTCAAGGGCGACGGCACTCTATGCGGCATTTTCATCCCATGTCGTGATGGGAGAAGGTAGTAAGAGTAAGAGATAGTCTGTTTATTTCCTCTTATCGATTGCTCGATCGATTGGTTTGGTTGATGATTGGGCAAATACTCTAATAGTTGTGCTAGAGATGAGCTCATTTCTGCTGATGTCTCTGTAAAGGGCAGTAAGTTTGCATTTGGTTTGTTGAGATATTTTGTTTTATTTCCTGATGGATTACACTTAATAGGTCATCCGTTGATTACACTGCATTATTTGGGTCATGAGTAATCACTTGCAACTCAATTCCATTATATTTTCTAATCTTCATGCTAAGAAATCCCTCTACAATCGATACTAATTTCTGAATAATTAGTACCAATTAGGAGTGAATATGTCACCTTCGTCATAAGATAGTTCACGTAAGAAAGCAACCGATCGATAAATGAGACCACTTTCTCATGTCCTGTTATGACTCTTCAGAAAATATATGTAACATTGTTTACGCCTTTAGATGTCAGAAACCCAATATGGATACTTCTTATGCAGTTCTGCCTAGCCAGTGCGCCTTCCTTTCCGTTACTTTTGTTTTCCACTTTATGCAAACTTTTTCCTCTGTTATATCTTTTACATTTTACAATCATTACATTCTCTTCAGCAAAATGGCTGCGAGTAATACTATCAATATCAAGTGGGATCATTTTGGCGTCTATCGACGTTTTCAGTTACCTTTGGATGGTGTCGGTGATTTGTATCGGCTGTTACTAACTAAAATCAATGCTGTGGTTCCTGATTTTGAGGGCAAATTAGGATGGAAAGGTAATTTCAGACTTGTGGACTATACCAGATGTTAATTGATTAGCGTCACGTTTGAGCTTGCGAAAATTTTATTTATAATACAGTTCTAGTTCATTATTTTATTTATAATCCAATTTCATTTTTTATTGCACTGTTATTTGCACAATTATGTGGATTATTGCTGTATTTCTTTGTTATATTTGTGTGAACAATAGATCATAATTAATTTTGAAGTCAACAGCTTAGATTTTGTAGTGCTTATTCTAGATTATTGATTTCTTTTTTTATTAACAATATTCTTAGCAGAATGAAGTCAATTTGAATTAAGGACATTGTTTAATAAAATGATACTTATTTTAGACGAAGAAGGTGATTTAATATATTTTTCAACTGATGAAGAATTGCACGCTGCATTGCAGATCACTACGAACAATCAACTTCGCATCCAAACGATCGGTGAGAATTTTCTTCTTTTAATTTAGCTCATTAAAACAGTTCTTAATGCTCATTCCAGATCATTTTTTTAATCACACAATACTCTTGGTCCGCTTTGTAAATCAGTAAACTAAGTTCTGATTTTTGAATTGCGAATATATTTCCAAAGTTCATAACTATATGTGCCAATATTATAGTTCAGTTTTCCTTTTTTTTTTTTTTTACGAACTCAAAAAAATGTCTGTTATAATCAATAAATAAACAAAGAATCAATAAAAAAATAGTCAATAAACAAACAATGTTTGTTAATGTTTGTTATTTTGGCAGAAGACTTCCCGCAACGTGAAAAAGAAAAAGTACCGAGAGACACGGAGAAAGAAAATAAGAAATCGGTATTCTTTGTAATATTTTATCTCAAACTAAAAAGAAGTTATTCGTAAATATCTTCATTTGAGAATAAAAATCTTAATTTATTATTTTTTCGAGAACAACTGGAACAAGAAGTTGGGCAGTGTGGGGAATTTGCATTGAAAAGTTTAATTAGACTCCGCTTATGAGATGGTGAACAACTCTTTCTATTATTGCGTAATTTTTTATCGATTTGTAGAAATAGAAATTGCCACTGGTTAGAGTTTTTTTTTTTTGAATACGTTTTAAGTGGGGAGAGGTTGGGAATAAACAGAAAATGGCTGTGCTTATAAATAGAAAGTGTTTTGTTTAAATATATTATTTGTTTCCATTTAACTTATGCAGAAGGAAATCCATCCGTTTGTTACATGCAATCGCTGCGATCAGCCGCTTTATGGAATTCGTTACAAATGTTGTGTTTGTGATGACTTCGACTTATGCGAAGAATGTGAGAAAGAAGGAACACATCCGGACCATGCTTTGATTCGCTATGCTACACCACGAACACCGGTAAATAATCAAATATGGATTTTTGCAGTGATTTTATTGAATGACATGCAAAACTTGTTCTAATGAATTATTAGATGTCAGAAAATTTGTAATTAATTTCCATTTCAAAAAATTGAAATTTATGGAACGGAAGTGGACTTGTTTTGAAGTTAAGTGAAATCCGTTCTACATCAAAAAGCTAGGCGTACTTACCATATTGCCTGCATCAGAATTATTATAAGAATTGTGTTTTATGTGGGCGGAACAGTAATTTGATTTGTGCAGTAATAATAATAATCAAGAAACAAAGATAAGAATTGTTTTCATGTAACTTCCGGATAATTTATTTATTAAATTCCATAGCATTTTCCTTTACAGAAGATTGAGCATCTGCGTCCGAGACGCATGTGGCGACAACACAATCATACATTTGGTCATCGCGATTCATTTTTACAGGAAGGTATTTTTGGACGAACTGCTGCAGCTGCTGCTCATGCTGCCCAAAATGCAGCTAATGCTGCGGCACAGCATGCTGCCAGGCATGCTGCAAGACATGCTGCAGCTGCTGCCTCGCATTTTACCGATGTTATTTTTTTTCTTTTTTTTAATGATTCAATGAATAAAAAAACACAAAATAGGCCAGAATAATGATGTCTATGGCCAAATTGATTGTACTGCTTTTTATATAATTTATAAGTTAAGACAACACCATTTGTATAGATGGATCTATAGCAGATATATTTCTTAGTATAATTGATTACTTGTAACTGCATTTTTATTTGACCAGACTTATAACTTTTATCACTTCTATATTTTTAAGAATGCTAATGCCACAAAAGAAAATACAGATGGATTTCCACCCCAATTTCGAGATTCTGTGGCTCAAGGCATGGAATATCTGAAAGAAGTTGGCACGCAGATTCAGCAAGCACTTGCAAACTTTGGTATTGTTTTGCATTCATCTCCACTTTCACAAAGGTTTTGAATGTGAGCAAAGATATTCATTGAGACATGACTTTATTAAAAAGTTTGTCATCTTTACTGGTCTTTCCACTTTTTTAATCGTTATGATGATAGAAGGGCAAGTGTACTTATCTGTGCAATTGCTTTTATCGTATTGATTAATTTGCGATTTTTTCTCACGAAAAAATAAGTGTGTAACTAGTAAGACAAACTTGGTATGGTAATGATGTGGAATATAAGTTTTATCAATCGGAAATTTTGTCGAAAGATTTGGAATTATGCTCAAAAGCTTTGAAATGTTAGTGAAATATCGGAAATCGATTCCAAAATAGCTGAAAGTATTGGAGGTATGTGAAAATATGCTGATTCATTTCATGATTTTAGGGATCGAAGTTGATATGGATGTACAACATGATGGTGTTTCGGAGAAAATCCCTAAAACAAATAGCTCGAAAGCTAAAGATACGGCAGATGACAATACAGGTAATAATGAGAAGGAAGAAACTCAAAAAAAAGATAAAACAGAGGTTTCAGAGATTGCTGAACCAGAAAATGACGATGGAAAACGAAAAAATGGTGATCCTACTGCTCAGAACGTTGAAACGGTAAGTGGAATGGTTTTTTCTTCTTTTTTTTTTTTTTTTTTTTATTGAAATAGAAAGTTGAATTTGTTTCAAATGGCTTTACTTATTGTGTCGATGTAATTTTTCCAGGCTAACGCTGTAATGATTTCGTTCATCTGTTCAAGATGCAAAAGCATAATATTTCTAAGTTCATTGCATTTTATTTGTAGAACTCGGACGAATTGGACGTGCCAATGAAAAAGATGCATATATCGGAACATAATGAGACAGAGAAAATAGAGCAAAATTTAAAAGAACCAGTGCTTGATGTCGTCGCTACTGGTGATGATATTTCTGATGAATGGACGATGATGGATATCAGTAGTCCGGGTAACAAATGTCAATCAAGTATTTTTTTTTCTCCAATATTTATATCATTATTATACAGTAAATCCTGAGCACGATATCACTTATTTTCACTAGAAATGTAGATAGCATTCACTAACTTAAATTTGTATATTTAAATAAACATTGAAAGCATGCCAGTTTACATTTGTTTGAGTTGCTTTGAAATAAGAATTACAGGCGATCTTAATGTGACATGTATTAGCAATAGCTCGTTTTTCATGGTTAGATTCGATGTGCGTAACAGTTATGATTGTTTTCAGGTCAATCGCTTTATCCTGGTATTGCTGATGGAAAATGTATGGCTGGTACTCCATTTATAGTCCCACAGCCTGGACCACACAACCCACACTGTCATTTCATTTACCCAGGTCACTTTTTCTATTCATTTACTCCAGTGGTTATTTTTTAAAAGCTAACTTATTGTCATAATTTACTTAGCAGAATGTAAGATACAATATTTTAATTTATATTAATTTCGCATTTTACTTCCGAATTTCAAAGTCATACTGGAGTTTTTTAACGAAAAATTATAGATGAACATGTTGCACTTTGTGTGATACAATTGGAAGGAATGGGTTTCGATAATTGTAATGGTTGGTTAACCAAACTTGCAATGGATCTGAAAGGTGACGTTAGTGCTGTTATCGAGGATATGAAGAAGGATCCTGTTTATGCGAAACATTTCGAAAACGATATCTGAAAGTATTTAAATACTGAAAAATAACATATATTTGACTCCACTTATATATGTTTTCATGGTTCGTAAACACACATACTATTTGCATTTTGTATATTTTCTGAATCTTTTGTCTTGTTTTTGTATCTTCACATTAGTTTTAGATATTTTCTATCTTCACTTTAATTCGCTAATTCAAATTGAAGGCGGTTTTAGAATTCATATTCCATCACGAATCCCTTGATAATATACAGTTTTATCTTTCATTAAATATTGACTAGTGGGATATATCTTTTTTCATACCATTTATGACTTTTGGCGTATTGTGGAGTTTCTATTCGCTGTAAATAAACGCTTTTTCAAAAATAACTGCTTTCAAAGCTATCATTATAATTAGGCTCTCAATATCGTCGACAGATTCCCAACTTTCTCGAATGAAATCGAAGTTGATAGTGTTGTTCGCGACCAAGCTTACTTCATCGGTAGAAAATCCATAAGATTAAGTTAGTCGAATTAATGGGAAGGGATTCACGAGTGGATTAATAAAATGTATAGATTCGTAAGATAGAAACGCGTTACTACATGATTTTTAGTGGTCATTCTATGATTTACGATGTTCGGACCACTATTTGATTTACAAATAATTTGCGCCCTTATAATGCTGGGAAATTTGTCTTATGGCACGATTAAATCTCAAATTCAAACTTGGATAATTCAATCGTTTATTACAAAAAATTTGACAATGCGAAACGATGTGCTACAAATTACAAGTTTAACGATGAATTTACTAATTAAAAAAAGGAAGAACGATAGGAAGGGAAATTAAAACAACCCGAGTCGGAGCACTAAACCGCTTTCGTTAACATGCTTCGTATAAAATGGTAAAAGAGGGCGCTCTTGTTAGCGCATGTAGTTACGGGTCACAAAGCTATCAAAAAGAAAGAAATGTGGTGATGCGCTTTTGTTTGCGCGTGAGAGTGCAATAAACATTGACATAATTAAGGGTTACAAAGCTGTTTAAGAACAAAGAAATGACTCGACGTGTTTTCAAGAATTACAAATTATCTGAATGGAAATTTTTCGGTTATTCCGACACATACAGGTAATTTTATATTTTGGTATTCATTATGAGAAGTATCCAAGTTTCTTCTAGAATACGATACTTGGCTCTTCTCCATTATAATCACCAAACTTCATCGACTTATTACCAAAAATCACTGCAACATTCCCTAACCGCCCATTCCTTCCTCATGAAACAAGCAGATACTTCAATTAAAGTGAGAGACTGGGAAATGGAGCGGACATTTATACCAGGCCGTATTAAAATCTAGTGTAAACTTTGATTAGTTTTATTGACATTGTTTTTCGCCTCTTCCTCTCACTTTTTCTTTGTGTATTCTCTCAAGTGACGCGTTATTATAGGTGTCTGAACAAAGTAATACTTATCTAAATAACAGGTTCATCAAGGGAACAGCATGTCAGGGCTTGGCATCTTCCACTGAAGAGTAGTATTTCAGGTTTCAGTTTGATTCCTGTGTGGCTAATTCATACCGTCTGAATGGGTGCACTTCTAGCAGCACCGGCATGCGTCTCATCGGTTTGTTTCACTTCATTTTAACCTAGTATAGAATTTTAACCTATAAAAGTATAGAACCGAAATTATCTTGATTGTATAATCATCTTTCTACTTACTTATTCATGAAATGTAGAAAGTTGTTCTTTGTCACGGTGTTAAGTACCATTATTGCTTTATATCAAGACACAATACATAAATAAGAATAACTTTACAAATTAAATATGAGTAAAGCAATAACTAACTGATTAATGTAGCATTTTTTTTTCATATTTAATTTTTGAAGTAAATGCTTATGGATTGGAAATCGTATTTTTCACCTAGTAGCTACTAAACAATTTTGGACGTGATCAATCTTTTCCAGTTTTAATAAACTTTCTTCTGGCTACTCGATCATGACGTTTTGACAGATTCTTGCAGTGCTCTGCGCAAAAATTTTTGTATTAAACTCACATTCACATTTAGATTACTATGTCGGCCACTGAATTATTGTATTTGCTTTGCAATATTCTATTTTTTGCCAACATTATCTTATTTTTTTTTTTATTACTTTGTCTTTACAGTTAGCATGCTGCTTCGGTAGTGCGGCATGCTCTTTGTGTTGCGCAGCATGTCCATCTACCCGAAGCTCCCTGACTACAAGAGTAATGTATGCTGGAATGTTATTGATCAGTACATTCGTGGCTTGTCTAATGCTTACACCTGGTATACAAACTAAACTTGCTAACGTAAGTTTACCCCATTGAAATTTTTCATCTCTTCTGGGAGGAACTGTTATTGTGACCTCTCTTTAATTTAATTTGATTTTCTCTCTCTCCCTCCCTCAGAAAATATTAAGTAGACGAAATTGCTACTTTTAATCTTCGATTGTGATGTTTTTCCATTCTAGTCGAGTTGGTTTTGCAAGGGTCTTTCTGGAGTTGCTGGACTCAATTGTTCTCATGCTGTCGGTTTTCAAGCTGTTTACAGGTATGAATTTGTATATTTCAATAGTTGAGATGCTCTGGATGCTTCGAACGAAATTCCAATGAATGTAATAGTAATATGGGAAGAGTATGATATTCGGGATGCAAATTTAATTTTAATGTAGACATTGGTTATTCCTCTAATTTGTAGAGTTTGCGCAGCAATGGTTATTTTCTTCTTCACGCTTATGATTTTGATGTTGGGCGTGAAATCGTCCCGCGACGCACGATCGAAAATACAAAACGGCTTTTGGTTCTTCAAATATGTGTTTGTCATTGCGATTATTATCGGATTATTTTATGTCAGTTCGGAAAGCATTTCTTCGCGTTCGTTTTTCTTCCGTAATTTTATCTTTTTTTATTTTTATTCTTTATTGTGATGTCTCTTCTAATCCTTTCGATAGTACTAAAAGTATATGTGATACTGAAATATATCAGATGCTTCTTTAATATCTTCAGTTGAAAAATTGTGAGATTCTTTTTTTTAGCTTTAATGTGGATTGGATTGATCGGTGGTTTTATTTTTATCCTACTACAACTTATATTAATCGTTGATTTTGCTCATTCTCTTGCTGAAGGATGGATGGAAAAATATGAAGAGAATGAAAGTCGCACATGTTATTGTGGTAACTTTAACTAGTTGTTTTTGAAATAATATTTAGTTTCATAAATTGCCTCATTTGTAGGACTCTACAGTACCCTATTAGTACCCTATTCCATATATTCATTCCTACTCCTCATGTGATTCAAAAATGATAAGCCGTAATACCCAGAAATCAAAAATGAGATGGGAAATTATCAAAAATGAGATTAACTCCAAATATAATTGAATGGACGTAAAAGACTGGACGAATTTTAAGACATCATTTTAACTTAAGTCTAAACTGATTACAAGTTATAGTTGTGTGAAGGATGAAAAAGAGAAGAGAATTACGGTTTGTCTTCCTGTAAAATCTCAGAATTATCATTGTAATTATCATTTTGATTGGTAACTGTCATGGCAGTATCAATAACTTTTCTATTTTTATATGACTTTCTTAAAATTTATTTTTCAGGATTATTGACGTTCACCTTCCTAACATATATGCTAGCTGTCGTTGCTCTCATCCTGATGTACATGTTTTATACTGCGGCAAGTTTGAAAATTTCATTTACACAATAAATTTTTTTATTAAATGGATTATCAATTATCTGCTTTTTTTAATAAATAATTTATTAAAAAACGTAGCTTAGAAAGAATAAAAATATTCTTTGCAGGGAAATTCGTGTCATATGCCAAAGTTATTTATTTCCCTCAATATCATTCTCTGCTTGCTAGTTTCTGCTCTATCGATCCTTCCACGTATACAAGAACGAATGCCTCGATCAGGCCTATTGCAGTCATCGTTCATTACTCTCTATGTGATGTACGTCACATGGTCAGCACTAATCAACAACCCAGGTATGTTTTTGTTTTCATGCAATTGAAGAAGTTGTCATTCAATTTAAGAATAATTACTAAGAAACTATTATAATGTTTCAGATAAAGAATGCAATCCTTCACTGATTAACATTTTTACCAATCACACAACTCCTTATGGGCAGGTATCTTTATTTTGAATATTCTAGTTATGATGCAGTTTTTTTATTTTATAAAGATCCATAAAAACTTTTTAATTGTAATATCTTTATATCTATATTATATGTAATTCTCGGCAGTACCATTGTTGCTACTGATTTGGAAAACGTATTAAATATTAATGATTTTGCTTTCCAGGAGATTTATGGAACACCGATCCCAGCTGAATCTCTAGTTTCTCTTCTGATTTGGTTCATTTGTATACTCTATGCATCATTCCGGACCTCATCAAATTTCAGTAAAATTGCAGGCAGCTCTTTACAGAGAACAGTAGTGGATGATGGAAATAACGGTTCTCAACAGCACATTATCACATCTAGCGAAGGTCCATCATACTTCATCCTATCATAAATAATAGTTCTTCATAGTTCAGGTATAAATGGCAGATAACTTTTTAGTATTTTAAAAGTGGTCTGTATTCGATGTGTTTTGTTGGAAACATTCAAATACAAAAATATTCTGTTCGTGATAGGGCGAAGTTATTATGGACTCTGCACATTTCTTGCTTATATTTTTTTGACTGTCTTTTTGATTGGATTGCCTCAGTAGATTTTTGTCTATATGCATGTTGGACAAGTTTTATATAATTTTCTGGTACGAGATATATTTTGATAGAGGACTTTTTGAAGGAGAATTAGTCTATTGTGATACTAGAGAAAATAAATAATTGATTTTTTTCATTGGTTTTAAAATTTAGAGCAAATTATATTTCCGAAAATTTCTTTTTTAATTTCCGTATTCTCATTTTCTCAAATCAAGTTTTACGAAATATGAATTTCCTCCTTTCTATTTATATGATTAAGACTTTCATCTGCATGCGCAGTTTATTTTTCTTGGTTCGGTAAAATAATATTTTGAAAATAAAATTTTCAGATGATTTGGAAAACGGACGTGTTTGGGATGACGAATCAGATGCAGTTTCATACAGCTATTCATTTTTCCACTTTGTGTTTGGGTTAGCTTCACTGTATGTAATGATGACTCTCACGAGTTGGTACAAGTAAGTTATTTTATAAACATTTAAAGAAGATTATTGAGGAATCTGTTAATTTAAAACATAATTGATCATAGTTTGTTAACCTGATTGTTAAATTCCCAGATTTGTTTTATACTATTGAAATTCTTTTTAAGGCCAGATAGTGACTTGCGCCATTTAAACAGCAATATGGCAGCAGTATGGGTGAAAATTGTATCTTCTTGGCTTTGCCTTGCAATTTATGCATGGACGCTTGCGGCACCAGCAATTTTTCCGGATCGTGATTTTTCTTAAAACTGAAAAAATTATCGCATTCAAAATTGAAATGGATTCTGAAATTTCATTCCCAGATGAAGATTTTGTATAGATAAAGAGATCTTGTAATAAAAAGTTTTGTACTATATTTCATAATTTTATCTGTTTTACTTTGCTTTGCTTATTTTTACCACTGATCGAAAAATTTTTTCTTGCCTTCATTGAGATCTAATTTTTCTTACGTTTTCCTTTTTAATTTACAGCTAATGTTTGCTTACCATGATTTAAATCAATTTCTTGACCTATATTCATTATTCCCATCTCGTACGTTTACTATGTTCTTACGGTCAATCCACTTATCTTTCTCTCTCTCTCTCTTTCCTATGAATGTATTTGCTATCAATTGAAAAGAAAAAAAAAAAAAAAAAAAAAAAAACGAGAGATTTTGAATTGATCAGCTGTTTCGTCCGTTTTCCGACATAAGAAATGATCTTCCTTTTTTTGTGGAACCATTAGAATTGTATTCATATTCAATAGCACTAAACTGTGCTCTCATATGTCTATCATCGCTTCTTCCCTGTAATTATCTGATAAAATATCTATTTATTATTGTTTTTATTTGCTGTATCACATGGTTCTTAACCGAATGACAGTTTTTTCGCTTTGAATGAAATAAATTGCCAATTAAGAGGAAGGGATTGTGATATTAAGAGAAGCGAAGTACTTTTAGTTCCAGATCTGAAGTTTGAAGGTATCTCTAACTTTTTCAAAGTGTGAATTAGGTGCTTTTCTCATTAAGGTAAGGTGTGCTAAATTATACATAATGTCAATATTTCACAATTTCAGGTCCAAAAAATGACTGCTGATTTGTTGTCTATGGAGCGGTACGTCGGACCGGTAAGGGTTTCATCTAATACTGTTACATTTACCAGATCATATTTAGATTCTTAAAGTATTTAGCAGCCTTGACTTCTTATTGAATGTATCTAATAATCTGAAATATAGTATAAAGTGTGCCATAGTTTGCACTAATTTCAGTGACAATTTTGGACCGAAATTTTATTGAAATTAAAAATTTTTAGGTAAACCCTTCACTATATTCGCAGCTAGCTGTGTTGTTGCTTGCAATAGGCCTTTTTTTTATGGCTTGGTTCTTCGTTTACGAGGTTGTTATTCATTAGAATACAAAAAATTTTCTTAATTTCCCATATTTTCTTAATTTTTTCTTTTAAACAATTTCTTATTTAACAGTTTCAGATGTTTATATTATAATATTTCGTTGTGTCCAGCACTGGGTCTTTACCTCATTGCTTTCAGGTAACCTCAACGAAGTTTACTCGAGTTCTCATCAAGGAACTATTAATTTCATCAGTCGCAGCGCTCTTCCTTGGATTTGGTTCGGTTTTTCTCATGCTTTGGACAGGGATCTACGTTTAATCAAGTGCTTACGTGTAATATCTGTTATCTAATTATTAAATTTTTTTCCAATAGAAACTTTTTTCATTTTCATTTTTTTATAAAGAGTAAAGAGAACTGTTTGGGTAATCACGTCAATTGAGGCTTTTAATTTTCGCTATTTGAACATCGGGTTCTTTTTGGATTTGCAGTATTTTAGATTCTATAGATATTCTGTTTTTTTTCCTCTAGTTTTCTCTTTGACTTCCCTTTGATTTATCAAGATTTGCCTGTTTAGAATGCGCGTTGTTCTTTTCGTTAAAATTTCTTGAATAGTTAATTCTGTTGGGTTTGATTGCTGTGATCGAAGAATAAGTTTTTTTTTGTTGAATTAGATTTAAATTTGTTTTGTTACTTTTCATTGAAAAAAAATGTGTTTCAAGTTTAACGCTATTGTTATCACATAACAACGTATTTAAAGTGTAAAATATTCTGCATTATAAATATGGTACAATAAAAACAACACAGATTCAAAAAAATTGTTGTTTCATTAATTTTTTTCTTATCTTTTCGTTTGATCATCTCCGAAAACTATTAATTAATTTAAGCGGCTTTAGGTGATAGATGATCGCCTAATGGCATAAATCTCAGTCTAAGTTTTATTTGCTTGCATATATCAATTTCATACGGATGAAATTAATTTCTTTCAAAATTATCGAATAAAGTTTCCGGATAATTCAGTTTTCCTGAATTGCATGGAGATATATCATATTTTTCAACTTCGGAACTTGGCTAATTTTACTGTTAAAACTGCCTGGATAAAATCTGTTTGTGTTTTTTGCAAATACTTTGACATTTGTTAAGATTTTCGAAACGATTTTCATTACCGCCACAACTCTCAGTACCGAATGGATAACATTTTTCAGTGACTGGATCAAAGTAATAGTGCACCTGCAACTTATTCCTCTCTATTATATCATCGTTCGTTTCTGCAACTGGACATAGTCCTGAATCTGCAACATAAGCTGTTCATGTTGGGTGAAGTGAGCGAAATCCTAGGCATCGATTAAAAAATTATAAATCAGTGTGCTCATGATGGTTAGAATACTTCTATTACTATTCTTCCTAAAACTTTATCTCATGTTGACAGCGACATGTGATTTAAGAATAAATTTATGATAACACTCATTCGGCTCAAAATTTTTATCGTTGTCTAATTTTTGGATTTTACGAAAAAATCTCTTCTTTGCAACACGGTCTAATGTTGCTTAATGTAAATTACTAAATTTCCATTTTGAGATTGATGAAAAAATAGCAAACCTGGAGGGAGATAACAAAGGCATGGATAATGTTGCACATCGGTAAATACCGGTGGATCTGGCATACGAGCGGCATCTAGTAAGTTATACAAGAATACGGGCACAGTTAATGTCGAAAAATATATCATTCCTAAAATGCGTTGAATGTTTCGAAGACTATAATATGATCTTCAGTATAAAATGATGACAATCTAAATGTTGCATTTGTTCACTTTAGGCTCCTGATCTTGATCAGATATATACTTTTATCTAAATACGATTAATATCTCTTTTTTCTCGCTATTGCAATGTTTGTTCGAAAAAATCCCTTATTCAGTGTTTGTTTCATAAATTAAACGAATAAACAAGAAATAATTGAAATTGAATTTCAACAGAGGTTTAAAATTTAGTCGATTGTAAAAGATATTGGATATTAAACATATCGATCGAAATATTTAAAATGGATATCAAAGTAAGCAAACAAATGATACAAATAAAGAAAGAATTATGAACGAATTGGAAATTAGCATACTGAAGTACAAATAAGCTTACAAGTAGTTCAAATATTGCTTCCATTAATGATTTCCATAAAACCATCTCGGGTAATCTATTTTAGAGCTGCGCAATCAGTGAAGTTAAAACTTAATCTAGGATTAATTTTAGGATTTCGTTTTGTAACTATTTTTGCAACCGATGAAAACAGTAGAAAAGATTACTATATTAAAATAAAGTATAATTGCAGTTGAAATATGCAGAGAGCGAGTATCTTAAATGTCGAGAAATATCAGAATCAAGTCGAAGGAAATGAGTACTGCTGATAGTACTTGAAAGAAATTGATTGGCATGTTAAATTTATTTTATTTCAATAATTATGGGACAAATTTTAACCCGAAAATTATATACAGGAATTGTACAGGACAAAGAAAATCATGTTGAGATAGAAATATAGTATTCGATTCCAGGTCATCAACAAAAAGCATTCTTAAATTTAAATCGAATTTTACAGCACAGAATGAATATATTCGCATGAACCACAGCAATATTTAAAACGTTGACTTATCATTCCTAATATTTCAATTTAAACTATTAATTCGTATTGTTTATAAATGTCATATTCAATCCGCAACAGAGCTTATTTCAAGATTTGGAATCTGAAGGAAAAATTCCAAAATTTTATGAAAATTACTAACTTTTTGAAAATGATCACTTCCACGTTATTTTCGTCATTCAAAGCATTAATGAAAAACTCAATATGAAAAAAATAAAATAAAATAAAAAGACTATTCTGTTTACTTCATTCTAATTACCTTAGCAATTCCGTTTCTACGTTGGCAAATAATTCCAGAAATAACTAACAAATTGTTAACATACACAACTATTACTGATTACAAAATCCTATTATTGCTAATGAAGCTAAAGATAAAGTTTTGTTACTTCTAGTGAAGTTAAAAACAAAGAAGAAGAAATATTTTCTACAGAATCGACGATCATTCTGTTCAAAAAAGATATGAATTTTGAAATGTAGAAATTTATAACAAATCTTATTACTTTCAAATAAAAGTTCAGAAAATACAAGTGAAGTAAATCAGACCATTTACAAAAATATATTTGTAAAAGGCACAGGAAAGAATATTAGTCACAAATATATATTGTCAGAGATCTATGATGACGAACAACTATTGACGACCTAAATATCCATCTTTTTCCTCCTCATTTGCAGATCCTCTCAATTCCGAAAACTGGCCAATCTTTGAAATTTGAAATTTTCTTGCCATCATTAAAATATGATGAGATTTTGGACGATTAATTTTTCTGAAATCCTGAAATCTCTACTGAGCTACATCAGGAAATTAAAATTTCTTCAACAACACTTTTTTCAAAAAAAAGTATTGTTGAAGAAATTTTAATTTTTTTTCACCTTTTTTGAAAAAATGTATGATACATATTTTTACTCTCTCTCCACTCTCTTACTCTTCTGTTTTCATTATATTTCGATGCGACTATCTTTAAATTTCATTAGATGATTGACATAAAAATTACAATTAAATTACCGCTTAAATATGCCATATACAATTTTGTGATTATTTGATGTAATAATCATAAAAAAAATATTGCTGTCATCGTAATCATTAATTTACAGTGAGGATATGCATGCGTTAGATAGAATGAACTGGAGGTTACTTATAGCTGTTTCCATTCGATTTTGCATATAAATCTGATAATGTTATCACAGTGAGGATGACAATGCAAATGTCAGGGAAGTTTTTTCGATTGTAACAGAATCGAATTCTGCTGAGAAAAGTTTTATTGGTTGACGGAAGATTGATTTTTTGTCTATTTTATTAGATATAATAAAGTCAGATAATATCATGATTGCAGTTAATCGTTTTGTTGTAGCAGAGATGAATTGATTGAATGTAGATGAGTTGAACTGAATTGGAGAGTATTGATTGTCGAGTGACTGTTGGATCAATCAATTGAGTAATCTACTGAATAACTATTGCGAATACTATTTGACTGATATCTTGACCGTTAGAAGCGCTTTATTATATCGATAATCTTTGGTTTTGTAGTAGACGATGATTTACAATGTGCTATTACACAAGGGATTTGGTTATCAGGACAAAAGATAAGAGATAGACAATGCTTACGATTTTAGACAGTGCACATAAGCTTTAGTCCTTGCAACCTTCCGGACAATTAGCATGATTCGCAATATTTCAAACAATGCATACAAGCTTTAGCAGATGGGAGAATGAGAGAACAAAGGCTTTTGTATTAGACTAAAGAATAACGTAGGAATAAATGGTTCATTCGACTGTTGCAACTGGCACGTACTTTTCAAAAAACGAAAAAAAAAATCGAAATCCATTATACAAACGTTTTGATTATTCTGTCATTTTTACATTACAAAATATCTCGGTTTAATCTACAGTGAAGGTAAATATGCTATAACACTTTTTCATCATCAATTTGTGTTTTTCCTATGAAATTTAAAAGAAAATTTACGTAAAAAAAGTATTCATAAGTAATTACATTTTTCATTTTTTCAAGTGAAAAATATTTCGAAGAATGGGAAAGACTGGAAATGAACGAGAAATAAAAGCAAAAAAATGCTCATTAAAAGGAATTATATAAAGTGAAATCGCTAAATTCAAAAGGCTAATCAAAAAATTATTAGATGAACGAGTTCTTCTCTATTTAATTCTGAAATTATTGTTCTTGTTGAAATAGGACAACGCAAGAGATCGCATATTCTTCATTTATAGTTGTGTTTACACAATGTGTCACATGTGGATAATATAACAGAAAATATCGTATGGGCATAGTTTCATCTTCCTATTTGAAAAAAAAATGGAATTGAGAATATTTATCTAAAAAACGCTAGATTACATTTTTGACAGCAGTGACTGAATAATGTAGAATGCATCTTCCAAGTAATTACAGCTGATTTTTGGCAATGAGAAGTCCGAAATGAATCATATCAAGCTGATATAGCATCAGATTTATAGATTTATATATAAAATTAGTTCTAACATCCAAAGCCAACTTCTTCACCTGCATATAGATGTCATTTATTGAAAAAAATCCGATTAATGTGTCCTAAAGTTCAGCCATTAACAGTTATTGAGATCATCAATAGTACAGGTTCACCATGCGCAAAAATAATGAATAACACTAAGAAATCAATTATTGATAAATGTTTTCGAAGAGCAGTCGTTGACGTTACATCATACTTATCATTTTATCTAATATATCAATCAATTAATGAAATAACTTTATTATGCATAACAAATTGCAGTTAAATGCACTTTTGGCACAATTGAAAATCCGAACAAAATCTCAGTTTGCTTTTTTTAATTTTAATTTCTTAACCATGTCATGAATTGCTTAAAATTCCGCATCTTTAATTTTGACTTCGAAATATGATTTATTTTAAAATTTGCAACTTAATCATAAAATTTTTAAAATTAATCCAAAGTTTACATATATAGGCGGTATTTATTCTATCAATATCTCGTTATTAAAAAAAAAAAAAAAAAAAATGAGGAAATTTGAAAAGAATTTGCATCCCATTTATAAAATTTGATGCATTAATGAATTTCAAATCCCCATTTCTGCTTTTCATTATAGATTTTTCAAAAATTGAATTATAAACTTGTATATTTTTATTTTTCAAATAGTTCATCCGATAAAAGAACTGTCTTCGTTTTTTTTTCCTTTTTTTTTTTTTTTTTTTTTTTTTTTCATAATTAGAACAGTACAGGAAAACTCGATGGGTAAGGTCTGCTGAAAAATCAACAAATCTGATCAGGAAGGAAATGAAATCATAAAATATTGTAAAAAGCTAGTGGAATTGTTTTTTTTTTTTTTCAGCTATTTTCTTTATTAATGACCAATAAATATACAATTTTCAGAACATTCCTGATTGGTCTCCTTCAATGATCTAAAAAATTTTAACAAAATTTCTGCAGCAATCTTTGGATTTTTGGTAAACGCTTGTGTGATGAATAATATATGAAATCGATTGTGTTTGTTGCCTAGCCAAAAAAATCTTTATTTTGCATAACGAAATTAGCACGGCTTATTTTTTTGCGATAATTAGTGTCGTATGGAAGGAGAAATAGGCAGGAAAGAAGAAAGGAAATAATCAAACAAATAAGCCATATTCTATGTGATGGCAAAATCAATTAAAAGGTAAGTGTTAAATGAATAATTAAATAAACAAATGTATAAACCCAAAAACGATCTGACCAATCAAAGTTTCTCTCTAAATATCCATCAATCTTGCTAGCTATCACTAATTTGGTACATTTTTTATGGCATCACTATATAATTTCTCAAAAAAAAAAAAAAAAAAAAAAAAAAAAAATTATTAAAATGAAAATCAATTTTTCATATTAACAAATTCGTTACTTTGTTTGAAGCTGAATTTGATGTTCCGGAAGGTATAATTTCCTAATAATTTAAACCGTAATTTATCAATGAATTTTGCAGTTAAAGATTTTTATAATAAAGAAAACCATTGAAGATGATTGAAAGGTTGTGAATTTTGCTGCCATCTTCTTAATTTCATGGGCACAAGATCTAGAGTAATTTTGAATGAATATATCAATTCAAACATTCTGTAGGAAATACCATGATTTTCTAACAGATGGATTTTTTTATTTGAAAAGAAACAAAATTAAAATGAAATGTTGCTGTCGAAAATATCTAATAGTCATATTTTCAAAAATAAGCATAAAATGATTAACTATCAGTTGGAGCTTTTTAATTTTTTTAAAATTATAAATCACTATGTTGATTTTTGAACATCATATCCAGTTTTTTGTTTAGCTATTCAGAGCAATAACTTTTAGTTTTTATTGAAATTAAATTTCATTAATTCAGAGGATTTTGATTAAACATTATTAATTTCAATTTTCTCGAAAGTAAAAATGGCATTTTATTGCTTTTACTATCCACAATTATTTTATTTATGTGTTCAGCTATATTGTCCCGTCTATCAACTGATTAACATTTTTTTCATTTTTTTGTTGTCGCTCGACAAATTTCACGTATGAAATCTTGAAATATCCGTCCTGAAAATATGAGAATCGGGCATGGTTTCGAATTCTTTTAGGTCCAATCTTAATGGTTTCGAATTCTTTTAGGTCCAATCTTAATAGGTCCAATCACAATCTTAATAAACAACGATCGGAAGAGCCTTTGAGGCTTTTTTTTTCTTTCAAAGGTTTTTAAATCAACGCTCCTCCGTACTTGCCCTTTTTTCCTCCATCTCCTACTGAAATCACATTCATGCATGAAGTCCTCCAATACCGTCCTGAAAATATGAGAACTTGGCGTGGTTCGGAATTCCTTTAGGTCAGTCTTTCGCTCTTCAACAAAGCTTCCGACGAATCCAGAAATGAATTCGAGAAGGCGTAAATTATTTCTATCGTTTACATGTAATCGTTGAATCATTATCTATTATATTAAAATGAAATTGTTCCTGCTGTCACTCACAGGATTTTATTTTCAACTTGGACAGTAAAAAGCAGGCAAGATTTCAGAATAAGAAATTAGGAATTATATTGTCATACGAAATAATTAAGAATTATACTAAAAATTTAAAAAAAAATTAAGCCAAATTCATTGATTTACAATTTTCACTTCTTCAATCCTTTCTAAATACTTATATTTTTACTTTTTGAAATCATTGATGAATATTTTTTGCAAGTTTAGATTATAATTTTAGCTTTCTTCATTTAGACTGAAATTGATGATTCAAAAAAGAGTGGAAATTCTTCTGGTTATTGACGGGAATCTTTTTTCTCAGTTAGTGCTACGAAAATAATTAGCAATTAAATTTTAATAAAGAATGTTCAGGCGAATTCACTGAATATTTCTATCTTCTCCATTTGTCAAAATAAATGAAATAAAATAATTGAAACTACTTAATCGTTCCCAGAAGATTAACGATTTCCATAAAATCATACAAAATATCAATCAATTATCACATTCCGAATCCCATTAACCCAATAAAATCTCGTTAGGGAAATTGAAATGAGTTCAAATTCTATTTACATTTATTTCCAATATCTTTGGATAAGTTCTTTACAACAAATGAAGCCTATTTAATATTTTGAAAATTTCTGAAACAATGCACATGCGACATTATTTCAAGAATTTTAGCTGCCAGAAACTTTCTCGAGAGTCTCGCCAAAAATAGTATCCTGAAATACCAAGTAGGAATAAAGCATGACACATTGCTTTTATTATAATTGCCTTAACTGTCGGACGAAGTCTTTAATATCACACAAGATGGATGAAAAAAGAACTTCTCAATTCCATATGTGAAATTATTCTTCACTATAAAGTAACAAATGTTTTTATTACTAATCGATATCAAATAGTGTTCAAATCTCGTAAAATTCAACTATTTAACAAATATTGATAAAAAGTAAAGAGAAGATTCAAAGTGAAGGTGAAAATGACTTCGAATCACAATTTGACTAAATTGGCGACAAACTATAAACCCTTTCCTCTTTGTCAGAGCCGTAGGAAGATCGGATTCTGATAATTATCAATTTTTTCTTCTTGTTCATTTATACATCTTGTTGAAAATTCATTTTTACTTCATTCAATAAACAATCTCTTTCGTTCTTTGATATATTGTTTATTCTCCGTAATCTAAGAACATAGTTGAATATTTTCGAAGACTGTCTGAAAAAATAGTGAAATAATAACAATTTTGACAGATTATTTCAGATCTTATATAGAAAATTCATTTAATAATATTATGCAATAATCAAAATACCGGAGCATACGAAGAGAAAATCAATTAAGTTTATTAAAAAGTTTGACAAAAAAATTTAAAAACTTTAAGTCCAGATGAAACGGCACATCCATTTTGTATATTTTAATATTAATTAGTCATATGAAATTCACACATTCGAATAAATTCAAATGCAACGTAATTTAATTAATCTTTCCCATGTTAAGTTTCAAGTTATTACATCATATTTCATATCCATGTGAGCGAGAAGTTATTTATAAAATTGCCGAGAAATGCTTAATTTCAGGTAAATTGCTGACAAAATGCCTCAAAACGCCTTGATATCTAATTAAATGTGGATGTCGCCAGTTATTCCACTCTTGTACCAAGCAAACAATGGCCGAAATCCGAGAATTAGATGCCGAAAATAAAACGGGTCTGATTATTAATTAATAATTAATAATTTCATTCAACAACAGTGGACATTAGCCATTGTCTTTTCCCAGTTTATCTTTTTTTTTTTTTTTTTTTGTTCATTTAAGAATAATTTATATAACAAATAATTGCGCGATAAAAAGTTTTTTACGTGTAAATAATTAAAATACGTGACAAAACCTCTACTTTTTGCAAAAAAAAAGAAAAATGTTGAAATAATATACAGGCACTTATATACTATTATTATTTGCAAAATGTAATTATTAGTTATTCGCTTTATGTTTTATTAAGTTTTTCCAATCTTTTTCATTTCAGTTTTCTTATGATTGTTTGAAAATGAGAGAAATTCTATTTGGATAAGTTTATATCTTTCGATAGTGGCAAGATATCGCTGTGCAGAATTGTACTTTGCTTTCTGAAGAGCGTTGATTTGTCAAGGTTTTTTTTATTTCATTCTTTCAACTAAAATTTTTAAATCTTGAAAGATTTGAATTATAAGTTAGAAGTGCAAAGAGGTATACATGAATGTATTTCTTTAGGTCAAAAAATTTTTCCAATTGAATTCTCCACTCAAATTCTGATATATGTCTAATTATGAGATTTAAATTGCTTTTTAAGAATTACCAAGACTTTTTTTTGCAATCAATGAATGGAACTGAATGAAATTGTATTGGAGCTAAAAATAAATGAAACTTCAGCCTAGTCAGTTTCCAAATTAATTAATCATTCTCAGGTATCAGTCCTCATTTATGAAAAAAAACAAGCCATCCAATCTTTTCTCAATTTACATTTTTACAATTTTTGAATACTATTGCTAATTTATCGAACACAACAAATTAAATTTAAATTTGCTTTAAAAAGTTAATTTCAGTCGAAATGGCACGAACATACGAAGTTGGGCAATTGGATAGTTTAAGTTTAACTTCAGCTGATTTTTCTTTCGGAAATTTGGATCGAATGTACGCAAAATATTCTATATGAAATATCTTAGATTTAAAATTTTTTTTTTTTTGAGTATTTCACTTGAAAACATATGCTATTTTACATTTTCGTTGTCTTCATGCTTTTTCTTTTTCGATTACTTAACGATATTCTGGTTATATAGCCAAATTATTTCTGACGAAATTGCAGACATTTTAGAGGTGTATTAATTCCGGCAATGAAAGCAGTATTATTGAAGGCAGTATACGATCATTGTCTAGTGATTCCGATCAGAATTCTGCTCAAAATAATTCGATCAATCGAAAAATATCTAATAAATCATCACAAACGATGCTGTCAATTCCCATTCTTGTGGAAATTCAAATATTTATAGACATGCATATAATGCAGAGTGAATCATTTTAATTTAGTTGGGAAATTTAAATGGTATCTTGTTAAAATTATTAAATTACTATTAATTTCAAAACATATGAAAAAATTTTCAAATCCAAACTGAGTTTAATATCCGAAGATGAAATTAATAAAGATAATAGAAAAAAACATGTGGTTAAAGATGAAGATGACGAAGATGATAATGACGACCCTCGCCCTCTGAAAGTCAAATTTGCTGAGCAAATCTCTGCAGGATGAATTAGTTTTCTGCTACATTTATGAAAAATTAAAAAGAATTAATTCCTATAGTTTTTCAAAAATCAGAAGTTTCAAAATATGTTTGAAATCCATTCAAATAATTTTTCTTCCTAAATGTTTAGAGAAGTGGGAAATTTGAAAAAGATGAATAAAGGTGAGTTTTTGGGCATAAAAATTGAAGAACAGGGAGGATTATGATTCGTTTGCATACATATGCTCTTATAAGCATATGTCAGAACTTTGGAATCAAGTGAATCTTAATTGAATTTCAATATCAAAACCTTCCCTAATTTAATACCGAACAATGAACAATGTTTTCTGAAATCAATTAGTAGGGATCCGCCAAGAAATGGTCGAAGCATGACAATATTGACTGGATCTTTAATTAGTGGACGAAAAGCGAAAAAATGTCAATGTAAAATCGATACAAAGGTCAGCCAATGGATAAATACACTGTTAGGATTAAATATTGGAAATGCATACTCTCGACGGTTGTTCGCACTACTGAACTAAAAGAAGTTGAGTATTGTGTAGAACAGAATATTATTCTAACAACATTAAATTAACATTTGCGAGTCGTAAGTTAACATCTGATAATATCAATCATTGTCTGGGCGATTTCAGCTGATCTGACAGTTTAATTATTCTTGGCTCATTGATGTTGGATTTATTTGATAAGCATTATTATTTTAAAGTTATCAATGACTCTCAGCACCAGCATCAATATTTGAGAATTTAAACCGAAGCTTTAAACAAGATGCAAATTTTGCGAAGCATGTGTCCAGTCTAATGTAACAAAATATTCTCCAATAAATGAATAAATGATATGCAGTTCTTTCACTCTCAAAATATTCTACTTAAACTTATGGAAACTCCTTATCTAGAAATCTTACTATAAAAAATATTTCTCTCAATCTTTAAATTAGTTTAATATAATGCGAACTCTTTGCGTATAAACGTATTGTCCACATTATAAAAATATTTATAAAGTCATGTACAAAAAAGTTGCAATCAAATCCTAGGAATTTTCTTCGGTCTCGGTCCAAGTTCAGGAAGTGCTGAATGTTCGGTTATGGAAACAATTTTGACGCCAGCAGTGGCCATACCTTGTATAGAAGTCATTCGTCCCGGCCCAAGTCCTCGAATCTGGGAAAAAAAATCGTTATTAAAAATTCAAATACTGAACAATTCATTTATATCTATAAAAATGGGCAGTCCCATACAAATCAATCAAGAATTCTTATTTTTCGGAAGAAATACTGAGTTTGAAACATGGGCAGAAGAGTAAACCTGATCATTAAAAAGGATAAAACGAACTAGTACGCGAACTGTTCGAATTCCTCGCCTAATAAGCCGTTGTCCAGCAGCAACACCCGTTGTTTGGCCAGCAATATTAGTCTTTTTTCGCGCGTTTTTGAATCCTTCCAAACGACAAGAAGTGTAGGTTATAATATTATACTGCAAATACAGCTATTCGTGGAATCTAATTTTCAAAAACAAAAATAATTTAGATCTATGTAAAATTTGAAATTAAATATAAAGTGTACCAGATAAAAATTTTTTTGTAAGGATTTAAACTAGATTGGGATGTTTGTAATAACATATTTCAAAAATAAGTATGAATAAAGAATAATCGAAAATTAAATCAATTGAACAGAGAACTAATGGAAGCGGTCTAATTGATTGATCTGTGATAAAATTTAACAAAAATTAGTAATAAAGATTGAGATGCAAAACTACGACGACAATAATGTACCTTGTGATCAGTGACAGTAATCAATGTATTATTTCTTGATGCTTTAACATGTACAATTGGGAGTTCCTCGAAAGCTATACCATCAAATTGTTGCTTAAATATTTCCACCGTAGGTAAACGATCATAAAAGTTCGACAAATTAACTGGGACCCATCCCGAACCACCCACAGTACCTTCCGATATAGGTCTTTGCATTTCTTTTTTGTCAACACCTGTAAATTTTGCAAAAAAAAGTTCTCTTAGACAAGAAAAAAAAGAATAATTAAGGCATGTGCAAACAATAACAAAAGAATGCAAAAGTTGAAGAGGAAAAATAAATAGAAAAAAGTAAGGGAAACTTGGAAATTGCATCGTGAAATTAATGAGAAAACTGAAGTTTCTTACCATTTTTAAATGCTTTGCAAACAAAATGAAAAAACAAAAAACAAAATCTTCCGCTTGATGGGAAACCTTATTATTAATCTTATCTATCCAAAGGTAATAAAATTAAGTATTTTTGTAACCCTAGAACAATAGCAGCTGATGGACTCCTTTATGTGGTAGGGAATAAAGTAAATGATCATAATAATGTATACAAGAGCCAAGAAAAAAAAAATGCTCTCTTTCAAGAAGCAATTTTAGAATATATTTGCGCTTACCAATGCGAGATACTTCCTTGATGCTTTTAGGATGTTTTAGAGAGAAACTCAAAAACCGACTAGTGTGACTATAACCTGGATGCACTGCTTGCAGCAATCGTTCCAGCATCCAACTGATATTTCTGGCCATCTGCAATCCATCAACAAAAATTATAATAATTATAATTATATTTGAAGTGGAGGAAAAAGTGAAACGATATATTTTTTTGAGCAATTGACAATCACTATTTGTTGCATGTGCATGTCTTCGACATTCATTATAATAAATCTTTTCAATCTGAAATTTTGTCGAAATTTGAGTTTAAATTTCAGGAATTTAATAATGGCGTGATCAGAGAAGTAAATCACAAAGGAATAAAGGAAAAAAATTCGCCAATTGTCTTTCACAAGCCAAAAAATTCGAGATACTTCCTTGATGCTTTTAGGATGTTTTGGAGAGAAACTCAAAAACCGACTAATTGGCTATAACTTGGCCGCACTGCTTGCAGCAGTCGTCCCAGCATTCAACTAATATTTCCGGCCATCTGCGACTAAACAATCCAATTTACATTTGCTGCGTCCAGCAAATACAGGCCACTTTGGCGGTCCGTTAAACTTCAAAGTTTTTATTAGAACTTAAGAATATTGAGTGGTAGTTATAAATTTGTTGTTAGTGTTATCGCGATCATTAGAGTTAGTAATTAATTTTTATTGTCAGTTGCTAGTTATTGTCAATAACTATTTCAAAATTAACTGAATAACTAAAACTTGCAAGATGTCATCGTCAAAATCATCAGAGTCAACCATTGTCGTGACCGATCCAGTAAGTTCCTTCTCATTCGTATTATATTTTAGTTTAAATGGCAAAAAATTTTATCTGCATGCTAATTAATAAATAATCTTAACTAGAATGGTCTATCTATGGCAGCGAGTGAAGCACCTTTATGTGGAACAGCAAAGGATACAGTTTTATTTCTTGCTAATACAATCTCTTTTTTTACATTTCTTTATTCTTACGTTAATGAGTGTGAAAAAAATAAGAAAAAGGAAACAGGAAAACATGATTTTGATAAGAAATCCAGAGTGAAAACTAACAATAATATCTGCTGTCGGATTAGCGCTTACTGATGCTTCTGTATACTTAATAAGAAGGGCAATGTTAATAGCATTGGCACCTTCGTTAAGCCATAAGCCATATGTTGTTGGATCTACTTTAGGTTTGGTAGATATTGCGCTTTTCATGGTTATACAGCAGATATCAATTATATATTTTCACAGTAAGACGCTAAAGAATCCAATCGATGACTGCAGGTGATACCATACATGGAAATGATCCCGGATGGGTTGTATCCAGGTCGAGCTATCGTTATCAGAGGAGCCGTTCTACGCGATTCATACCAGAAACGTTTTGCCATAGATTTTTGTTGTGGTTTGCTTATTCAAGGTGAACACCAGGATGACAAAGCATTGCATTTCAATCCTCGATTCGATACCAGTAGTTCATGGTGAATTAATCGATACCAATCCAAAATGCAATATAAATTATTTTAGTAGTAAAAGACCAGATAATGAATGAAATCGGTAAAGTAAGAAATTTTATTACGTTAACTTGTCTTCTTTTTTCAATTTGAAATCATCATTAAGGTACTGATATGCTTAGAATTATAAAGGAATTTAAAAAGCCTTCCCAGATTTGCATAACTTCAAGTGTTATGATTATTGCCCAATGAAAAGAAGAAAATAATAATAATTTGAAAAACAAGGATAAACATGTAATAAAAGCTACACAGGTTTCGTCCGGCTGATCGACAAATTGTATTGAATTCGTTGATTGGCAATCGCTGGGGCATGGAAGAGCGCTACACAAATGTTTTCAAAGAAGGAAATGAATTTTCAATGCGCATCCTGGTGCTTGCTAATTATTTCAATGTATGTTGACTTGTGTCTTGATCTTCCATTGTTTAGGAGAAATGGTTCTTATTTAATACCAAATTCATACAGTTTGAATTTTACAACTTTTACTCCAGTTTTTAAGTTCGAAACGTTTTAATGGAATTTGGATATAATCAAACTTAAAACCTTGAAATGGATAACTAAGCCAAAATTCAAGTATTGAAACAGAATTTATATTATAAAAGTTTTTGAGATTGCTGTGGATGGTCGTCATTTATGTGATTATTTACATCGAATACCCATTATTCAAATTAGGACAATCTATATCGGAGGCAATGTCCAAATCAGTACCATTGAATATCAGGGATTCAATGTGAGTGTTTTTTATTTAATTTTAAATTTATTTATCCCGTTTTTCATTTTTGCATCAAGTCTAATTCAGCTTGATTTTCAATTTCCGAGTTTAAATATATGAAACATTCATTCTGGAATATATTCGTCCATGCGAATATATTCCGTCCATGCGAATATATTCCAGAATGAATGTTTCATATATTTAAACTCGGAAATTGAAAATCAAGCTAAATTAAACTTGATGCAAAAATGGACTTATTCTCGAATTTCATCTGGATTGCATTTGATGATGTTTTAAATGTATGTATATATATTTCGCCTTAATTATTTTTCATTATAAATTTCTTTCACTTCACATCACATAGATTTTATTCATTTTAAATCAGTCCTGTTATCACTGATTCTCCGATTATTTGCTTGTTTTATTTGCGTTTATCTGCTTTTTCAAAAGAAATCTTCATGTTTTATTAATTCATTGTCTTCTTCATTCACAATAGCAGATACAACGATTTTGGGAATTCTAGACAGAAAATTCATACAAATCTTATATGTAAGCGAAATATGCAGTTCCGAGAAAATCCAAAAATTCTAGAAAAAAATTACAGATGATACGTCGTCATCGGCACATGGTGGCAATCATCACAGTAATTTTAAATCCTTTTTTTTATTTAAATTTGTATATATGATTTCTTTCGTCTCGATACTTTTAATATTAATACATCGGCTACATAAATTAGTGGTCTCTATGATTACTTTATCATTATACTTGTTCATTCAAACACATCGCGATGCTAAGCTAGCCTTCGTGATGAATCTTACGAAATCTTGTGCTAAAATATTACTCGAAAGGGAATGTTTAATTTATTTAGTTATACAAACGGGAAAGAAAATACAGTTTTCAATTTCTTCCCAGTTAATTTGTTTTGTTATTAATTAATTTTTTCTGTTTATTTTTTATCATAGATTTCTTTAAGAATATTTTATGTTTCTTTTGCACGATTTGTTTATGCATTATTTTTAACGAATTTTTGATTTGCAGAATACTACAACTCCCAAACAAATGGAAGTTATCGATAAAGTTGGGAAATCTTCGGTCGTCGATGTCATTCGCAAGCCTGTTAGCATATAATTAACTATGGGAACAGCTCTGTAGAAAACATTGCCATGTTTGTAAATTGCAGTTATCTGTCTGATTTTTTATGCTAAAATTAAGGACCAGGGCTTTTTGATTTCCATTTCATTTCTCTATTTCTGTGCTACTTTTATTCCATAATTTCGTTATAGAATTAATTTTTGTCTAACATAACAAATTTCAGAAAGTTCCTTTTGAAATGCATTTGAAGGAAAGGCTGTCATATGGTACAAAAGTATTAATTACTGGAACCCCTTTAATGAATGCTGAACGTTTTACTGTTAACTTTTTGACACCAACAGAACACTTCTTCCATTTCCGAGTAGATTTTTCAGTGGGAAACGAAAAGGTTAGTTGAGTGCATTTTGTATTCTGAAAACTGCTAGATCCAGATAATATATTTTTTTTCACACTTGAATAATAAATACTAGATATTTACTTAAAAATTATTGATAGTTTCGGTATTCTCTTTATCGCAAAGTCTAAATACATATCAAAATAATTGATAAACTATCACACTGTTGAAATTATGAGTTTTAGTTCTTTAGGGTTTTATTTACGTTTACAGTTAAAACTATCGTTTCATGATCTTTCAGATATTGGAAGTCTCAGAAATCAATTTTCTTCATATGTTTAGTCTGTTATTATTTTTTTTAGAATTTTATTCGTTAAAATTATTCTATCTATTTCTTAAGGAAGCAGTAGTACGAAATAGTACGAAAAATGGAAAGTGGCAAAAGGAAGAACGTGAAATATGCTTTTTTCCTTTTCGACGTGGAATTACATTCGACATTATGTTTTGTTTTGAAGAAGAATATATTACCGTAAGTTTGTTGTATTTTGCGTTTGGTTTCGTGAAAGCAGTGGAGATTATTATTTATGATCCACTTTGAACATTTTTCTTCTTTTGTTTATTTGGAATTAGAGATGATCATTATCACTCGATGAGGAATGATACAATTTCAGCTAATAAATTTTATATTTCAAATCGTTATATATAAGCTAAGACACTAGAAAATTTAACATATCCGGAATGAGGTGCAGAAGATTTCATAAAGAAACTTACAGAAAATTAAAACTGTTATAAATCAAACTGGATGCTATAGAAAGTTGATAATATAGTATACCAATATCTTTTCATGCGTACTATTCATTGAATGAAAAACTGACATCATAATAACATTAGATAAATATTAATTTTCCCTTATTTTGAGAAGGCTTCTGGTGGTCATTAATGAATTCGTTATATTAAATTTTAAATATTTTGTTTCAGATGACAATTAACAACAGTCATTTTGCCAATTATAATTATCGGAAATTTTCCGAATTGATTCACGTCGAGAATATCACTGTGAAGGGTGATCTGAGCCTGCAAAAAATTGAGTTCCGATAAATTTTAGCATATATCGTTATCTGTTATAGATTGTCTGAATTGAACATAATTTCTTTTGGAATGGACGCCCCATTCATTGCCACTATACAATATTTGAAATTTTGGAAATGGTTAAATCTCAAGTCGTATTTAAGCTTTTTTTAAATCAAACTTTGGAAAGTTATTATTCAGAACTGTGTGTGTCATCGTTTGCATTTTACGAATAATTAAATTAATTAAAAACTTTTAGAAAATTTTCACTAGCAGTTTGTTTGACAGTAATTAGATTAGATTTGAGAAATTCCAACTATCATTTTCAGAAATTCTCTACTTTTGTCACTATTTGAAAAAGTTTCCGAGATGTAATTATTCCAATAATTAGGAATGTTTGTGTCTCTGAAATGCTTGGTTTTCACTTCTTATTTTTATTATTTAATAAATAGTGAGATAAATAGCCTTATTTTATGGTTAAATAGATGGTAAAAATAATTAGATGAGGAGATATCAAGCTTCAGTCTAATAAGTTTGGTTTCAGTGTAGCAATCACTAATCTTTGAAAACATTAGAAAAGCAGTGTTTGGAAACAAAAAAATATGTTTTTGTACGGCTTTTTGTAATTTATCACTTTTCTTGTTTTTGTTACATTTTTTATAGATTAATAACTTTTGTCAGGAGCATTAGATCTTCAAAAAGAAGATATTTTTTGTGAATTTTACTGACTGCAATTTTTTAATCAGCACATTTTTATCATTTTTGTTTTCTAAATATCATGGACTGTTGATATACTTGGAGAAAACTTAGTCTCGTTTAGTTAATTACTAGATTAATTAGCAAGAATGTTATCAGCACTGTTAGTTATGCATTTAACTTTCTTATCTTAATTCACATAAAGACAATAGATTTCATCAGGTATGCTCCATTTTTTGCCTTTTTAAAAGATTATTAAGATCAACTAACCTGATAACGATATGTTTAATTTTAAGATGCAACCCATAAGTGATCACATACAGTTTATTTATTTCCGATTGGTTCTTCATAATTTTATATAAAATAAACATAGTCTGTATGATCTTTTTTTTCGAGATAGCCTATATTACCTTTATTGCTCATTTGTTTCCATTTGCTTTAAAAATTTTTCATGCAGTATTGAGAATTACAGTTCCGCATTTTCTTTGTTTAACCGATATGTATTCAAAAAAGCTTTCATTGCCATTTGTGATATTATTTTTCATCTAGGGAATCTTCACTTGTTTTAAAGTCTTTCTGTTTGTGAAATATACGACATATCAGTAAAGTTTGCTTTCAAAACCCTCTAATGCTTACGTAGTTCGGAATTAATTATTTTGTTCATATTTCTTCCTGTTTTGTTACTGTAGAAAGGAAATTATTTTAAGAGTTTGATAACGAATTATAAAAAATAGTCGATTTTGTTCAAAAAATCATGGAAAAGCAAACTAATGAATCAGAATCACGGGAATTATTTTAAAGATGATAATTTCTATTTTTTTTTTGAGAATATTTCTTTGTGATTCTTGATTTAAAATACATCTATTATTTGTACGCACATTTTAGCGAATAAATATTTATTCTATATTTTGTTATTTATTTCGCAAATAAAGCTCAAGAACTTTGGAATCATGATATTGTTTGTTGCAAGAATTTTTTTTCTTTTTTGATTGGAATATTTCAGAAGAGATGCTTGCTTTTGATTTGCTAACCAACTAATTTTCCTGTACTTTTTGTCTTATCTCGTTTCTAAATTATAGAATTATTTAAGAATTATGCGATTATGAATTATGCGCATTTTTATGTTATTTCTCCACTTATGTGGTTCTTTTGAACATGAAAGTTCATTTAGGGAATATATTTCCATTCATTATTTGAGAAATAATGAAAAGCAGATACAGTAGTTTCTTTAGAGTTGGAAACTGAGTTCAAGTCATTTCTGGATTTCTGCTAAAGCTTTAAAGATTTGAAATTTTTGGGACTGAACTCTGATGACTTAGGATTTTTGTTTAAAGTTTTGTTTTAACATTTTGCTACAGGATATTTCCCGTATAATATTTATTAAATTTATCATTAAAATTTGTTTATAAACAGCTTTCGCCCTATCAAAGCATTGAAAGAGCATGATAATTTGATATTTGTTCTTATATATCGATAGATTACTGTACTGTAGTTGGCAGCATACGTTTTTATCAAAGGCTTCAAAATATTTCATGTATTCTGGACGATTAAGTCGTCGGTGATAGGTACTTTCGTTCGGTAAATCTCATTTCAGTTGAATGTTAGAAGAAATGTATAAATCAGTTATTGTTGAAAGTAGCATTAGGAGTGCAGTAAATCCAATCATCTCTCTAACTAAGTTTTCTGCAGTTGTTGTTGTTGGGTGGGTGGTTTGGTATCCGTTAGTATCCATCCCATCTCAGCTATCCCTTTAAGACTTTTATTTATCTTTTAACATCATTTCTTACCTCGCTGTGGATTTAGTCTAATTTATGACTAAAAGCTATTCGTGTATGTGTGTATGTGTGTGCACGCTGACTAGTGCAGTAAGCACGCTGCATTCACAAGATGTATAGTTGATTGCAGAGGGCAAGCAGGAACGGCAGCAATGCAACTATGAGGTAGATAAACAAAGGAAAGCAAGCATAAGCTAACATTCATGCGGTCACACACAGCTGGAACTAATGTTATATCTATCTGTTACTTCTTGTTTATTGAAAATGACATATATTAAGATTTCAAATGAATTAAGCTTTATGAAAGGAGATTAATTTAATAAATTATTGAAGAGAAAAGCATAAACAAATATTTACTTATCTACGCTTTTCTCTTCTATGATTTATCAAATACCATCGCTTGAATTCAAATACAAATAGATATATGCCGCGTGAATTACATAATTTGTATTCTCATTAGATTAATGAGCTTATTTTATTGAGAAAAACAATGACACATTTGGTGGAGAACGATATCGCTCACGATGGCAGTTGGCAAATTTCGATCTTGGTTACAGACTTGAATATCCAGCGAAGTTTGTTTGTTACTGGGTCGTTACATATTGGTGGTTTAATGCTTAGACTGGTTGATGAAGTTGGTATGTTCTTTATTTTATTAGTATTATTCCATCTTTTAGCTGAATTATCTTTCAAAAAAAACGTGCCATTGTTATGAGAAAATGCATTTTGTGTATGGTTATATGAAGAAATTAGCATCATTTATCTTAATTTTTACAATTTAAATTCCGCTTAATTTATATTTGCTCTTGACTAATCAACGATGTTGATTTTGACTCTGCTTAAGTAAAAAGGATTTCATCTTCTTTGAGTAGTTTTAAACTTACTTACCAAGAAATGCATTAACTGTAACTCTATCTCATTGAAATCTGAATGAATTTTAAATTGCATTACTCCTTATCGATCGGTAATCGGCGTCTTTGATGAAGATATCGGTTATTAGTTATAGAGTGGATTTTTTCTTGAAATATTATAATGAAATAATAATTTTTCCACTAAAGTTAAAAAAATTAAAATTTACAGATATGAGCAAAGATTGGAGTGATCATGCACTTTGGTGGCCCGAAAAAAGACGCTGGCTTACGCATACACGTAGTACACTGGATCAAATTGGTGTTACTGCAAATTGTAACTTGGAGTTTACTCCTCAGCATAAACTGGCAATGTTTGTTTTTTTAGTTATTTATTTAGATAATGTTAATGCAGCAGAAAATCAGATCGGAAAGTGAAGCAAATTTAATACCTCTAATTTGTAGGCATTATTTTTGGCGGGAATGCAGCCAGCGTATTGATGTTAGTTGCAAAGAATTTTGTGTTAAAATAAAATCGTTTTTATTACTTTCTACATTGTTAGGTAAAAATAATTTAGTTTAAGGTTTTAGTTTAAGTTTGAGTTTTCAAATGATTAACTTTTATAAAAGTGTTTCTAGAGTACAATTACCAGATTTACAAATGATTGATGCCCGCTTGGATTTTTCCGTAAATATTGTTCGTGCAACACAGCAACTTTGTCGAGAAATTGGTAAGCTTTCTATTCTTCATCTGTAATGTTTTCCTAACTTGGTTTTTTTCTTTTCGAAGTTGGTTTTTTTATATCTCCGGAAGTTGGTTTTTTCCTATTTCAGTTTAAACTTCTATAATGCATTTATATTTATTATTTCCTGATTATTAGTGAAAGTTCCCTTTAAATTGATAGCAAGTTTCATATTATTGTAGTGAAAAAATTTGAATTTCAGGCATAAGATACTCTGAAGAATTGTCGCTAGCACGATTTATACCACCAGAACTTCTTAGGAAAGGCCTTGGATTTGAGCTGGATCAAGCTGGTCCACAACAACTACCATACTTGGAAGTAATATCATATTGATATTTCATGACAGCATATTTTATTAATTTAAGTGATAGAAATTAATTTCACATTTATCATTTAGAACCGCAATGAATTTTTTACAAAACTGAAATCTTATTTCAAATTTGAATTATAAAATCCTAAGTCATTTCAGATAGTACTTATTTGAAATGCACAAGTTTTTCCTTTTATAAGTATTTTTAGGAATCAATTGGTCCTGGTACCCTTCGCCGACAGAAACCGATCAGTGCATCCACTTCCAACTTATCCCGACCACTTCGTCGAGGGACTAGTCCGGGATTATCAACGAGTGGCCAATTATTTAATGCTAGTGAGCTTGGCTCACTGCCACGTGCTGGAACAGTTCCACGAGGGGTCAGTCCCGGTCCTGGTGCTGTAAGTTTATTTCTTTCGGTTACCCTTTTTACACTATCAGTTCTTGTATTTTCAATAATTTCTTAAATTTCAGTAGATATCCAAGATTTAAAAGTAAATGAGATAGTGCTGAAGTTAGCTATTAATAGATTTAATTTTATGGTTTTCGAAAGTTTTGCGAATTTGTAGTATGGTGGTTCAATTGGTCGTAGTCCTATTATGCCGTCTGTTTCATTCTGTGAAGGACTCGAAAATGAGCAATATGATATGGCACTTGTGCAGTCACCGCGAATTATTCCACACAAAGAAATGAGTGCCTTCAGACCTCAGAATTATGTAGAAAAAGCGGCACTCAATCGTGGTTGGCTTGATTCATCAAGGTATTTAACTGAATTCCTTGTTATCTGAAATTATTTAATCATCATTCTGCAATTTTAGATTGACGATTCACCATGACTTTTGTAGATATTAGAAATGTTGATGAATAAGAATCTTCAAATAAGATAGCATGTGAGAATGAATATTTCGATTAAGAATGTTTAATGATTGAATTATAAATGTTGTATTTTAAGGTTTTTAGGATTCAGAGTTATATGTTCTTAAAAAAAAAAGAAAAAAAAAGAAAAAGAAAAACAGATTTATTGATTACAGAGATTCATGCCAATCTCCAAAAATGGTACAATATATTATCAGTGGAAAATTAATGGATTTGTTCAGTTTGCTTTTATTTGATCGCAACTTTTTTTTCTATGACGATATTTTGTAGATCTCTTATGGAACAAGGCATATTTGAAGGTGACATGGTTCTTCTCAGATTCAAGTACATGTCATTTTTCGACATAAATCCTAAGGTATATGATTATTGATTTTCGAATTATACCTTGTGACTTTATAAGAAATGAAAATTAAACGAGAAGGTTCTTCAGTTATAAATTTCTTTATATCTAGAGTTGGAAGTATAATATTAATGTCTTTATAGTATGATCCAGTACGTATCAATCAACTATACGAACAAGCAAAATGGTCTATTCTGCTGGAAGAATTCGATCATACTGAGGAAGAAGCAATGCTTTTTGCTGCGTTGCAGGTTTACTTTTAAAATATTGTATTAAAGTCGTGAAAGATTTTAAATTTTTAAATAAGATTTTGCTTCTATAAATAAGTATGGTTTGTTTGCAGTTACAAGCTACCCTACAACGTGATTTACCAGAACCAGAAGCTCCAGAGAAAGATGATGTAGATTTATTACTCGACGAACTTGTAAGTTATCATTTTTACTCATCTTTCATATTATTATTGTCGACTGTGATATGATTAAGAACTGAGGTTATTTTGCGTGTTTTTGTGTAGTGTTTAGAATTTTGCAATTCTTAAACTGAACCTAAAGTTCATATATTTGTTCTCTCTCAAAAACTATTACTTGAATCTTTTAGGAGCAAAATTTGGATGCAGCAGCTTTCAATCGTAAGGCAGATCTTACACAAGTTCCTGAACTTGCTGATTATCTGAAATATATGAAGTAATGATTAATGGGTAGAATTCCTCTAAAATCGGCAATAATAAATGTTTCAATAATTTAAAACATGTAAAAGTATGAATTATTAAGAAATCAAATCGATGTTGAAACTAACTTTATTAAATATTCAAGTTTATCCGGATAGCAATTTTATTCACTGTTGAGTCTCTTGGATTGGATATTTCATTTTTCGATGGAATTTCATGCTTAATTACTATCCTGACAAGAATACATAATTCAGGCCGAAAAAAATAGCATTCAAAGGCTTTAAACGAGCATATTTCTCATTTCGAGATTTGCATCTCAGTTGGCATCAGAATTCAAACGACATAAACAGCGCACCAATGGGGCATTTCAGTCTTAAAGGTATTTGCATCATTTTTTGGGATTTAAATTTTTGTCAATTTTGATTTCATAGTATTGCACCACAAATAAGCAGATTATGTCTTCTTATTTCGGATTTCGAAAGAACTTTATAAATACTCGTTATAAAAACTGCCAGAGTTCCAGAATTTTTTCTAAAAATCTCAAATTCAGTTTTCGTTTTTAATTTCTTTTCGCTTCACTATAAAATTCTATTTTTCAGGATGTGAAGTAACACCAGATGTTTCCTTGGTGCAGTCAAAATTCCATATTAAATTGCTTATACCGAGTAGTGAAGGCATGAGTGAAATGATTTTAAAATGTGATACGGTGAGTACATATTTTAAAAAAGTTATTGGAACAAACAGAGGGCAACAATCCTTCTTCATGTAGAAAAATGCTTATCTCATTCATATATTTTAGCATACGACAATAGCATGAAGCTGAAGTTCTAATTGAAGTCAAAAATTCTGGTTTTCCAAACAATTTTTATAAATATTTGTTATTGGTATTTAATTAAAAAAAATATTCCCCGAAGTTTTTTTATAGGAGCATCAATATGCTCGTTGGATGGCTGCATGTCGACTTGCTTCACGTGGAAAGACGATGGCTGATGCAAGTTATCAATCAGAAGTTGACTCTATCAAGAAACTTTTGCAGATGCAGTCAGGAGGTTTTTAAATATTCTTTCATCAGTTATTGATCTAGTCTGTCAATTCAAAACAAATTTCTTCATTGCTTCTTAATTTCATAATTCTTTTGGAATGAATGATGAAATTAGCATTTAAAGATTCTGAATGCTGTTGCAAATGCATTTTTAATTTGTTCCTCGAAGATATAGAATGCTTAAATAACTACAAAAAAAAAACCAACTTCTCAGAATAAATTTAAATAATGAATTCTTTTTCTTCTCAGTCGCAGGAATGCAGAATAATGCATCTAAAAAGCATCTTGCTGTAGAATTGCCTCCTGATTTTAATGTTGATGAATTTGTTTCTCAGAGGTATACTCGCAGGGCGCGTTCAAGGCAAGCAGTAAGTCATTTTTCAAAAACTAAAGCAAAATCAAATACTTTGAAATTTAAGTGAAAGACCGATAACAAATAAATGATATTGCGTCTGTACATCAGATTTTTTTTTTCACTTATTGTATAACTCTTAAATAACTCTCGAAACTTTCATTATGTTTGGAATATATAAGTTGCTGTCGGTATGCTTCTCTCACTTTCATAGCACATTCTTTTTATTTATGCAGTCATAGCTCCAACATCCTGGTCTTTTTATAGTATTTGATTATTTTTTTTTACTAAATTAATTTGCAGTTTAAATATTATTGCAGCTCCAACAACGAATCAGCGAAGCGCATTCAAGTGTTCGTAATCTGTCGAGTTTGGAAGCAAAATTGCAATATATACGAGCATGGGAAGCGCTACCAGAACACGGCATTCATTACTTCATCGTTCGATTCAGGTTTCTGAATTCTTGTTGCAAAATTTCTGAACTCCAAGGATTAAATTTTCTATCTCATTTTGCTAGTTGTTCCCAATCAACTTATCTTAGTGATTTCTGCGCAAAATATCATCCCTTCATACATATATATATATAATTTTTTCTTCTTTTTAGAAATAGTCGAAAGTCGGAATTGATGGGCATCGCTTTCAACAGAATAATGAGAATGAATATGGATACAGGAGAAAGCTTGAGAACGTGGAGATTTTCAACAATGAAAAAATGGCATGTGAATTGGGAAATTCGGCATTTGAAAGTAGGCTTGGCTTTTCATTTTTTTTTTTTCGAAGTACATATCTCAGAGGTTACATACTTCTGATCTTTCATACATATATTTATGATTCGGCGTTAGTTACAATCATTGGAACTAAGATATGAAAATGAGTCACTTTTTTCAATCAGCGCTCATCGAATTGGATCATCCCTAAGCGGAGTATGAATTAAAAAAACAAAAGTAAAGTCAGAATACTTATAAAGTAAAACACAACTGAAACTTCCTTATTTGACTCTAATGATATTCTCATAAAGACTGCTGTAGATCTCAGGGCATCAGTTAAGATGCGAAAACATAGGAAACTAAAAATGAATTAAAAGAATTTCAAATAATTTTTAGATACAGTTCGAAGATGAGGATATCGAATTCAAGCCTCTGTCTGCTGATTGCAAGGTTAGTATTTCATAAGTATAATTTGCAGAAACTAAATATTTTTAATGATTTCTAATGAAATGATTTTCAGAAAATATGGTAGATTTTTAAAATTCTTCCAATTCATTTTAATTTTTCCAAAATTTAAACATTAGATACTTCTACCAATTCCAAGGATTAGAATTTCTATTATATCTTTTTTGAGGTTGCACACGAATTCATTGGTGGCTATATTTTCCTGTCGCTACGAAACAAAGAACAAAATCAAACATTAAATGAAGAACTTTTCCATAAATTAACTGGTGGATGGGCATAAATCAGTACTGTTTTTTCTTATGAGGTTTTTATTCAGCTTGACATCACTGCCAATAATTTGAAGAAATGTTACTGAAATTTGAAATTAAAATGACCAAATGGATATATATCGCCATAAGTTGTAGTTTAACTTATTGTTTGCAAATATTTCTATGTAATCCTGCTTTGAAAGATAAATTGTTATGATTGAACTTCATAAACATTATAAGAATTTCTAGCAATTCAAATAAAATTTTAGAAACGTACTGCAAAAATCTCCCGATTAGTTCTGTCATAATTGATTGCATCGTCGATATATTATATATATTTGTTTATTTATTTACATATATTATTGTTTTTTTTTGTGTTTGATACTATCTCCGTTTTCCCTAACTTGCTCTTTTCTGTGTGCCTTTAAATTTTTTCTTTTTTATATTTTATAATTATCCAAATACTTGTTATGTCATCTTGGTGGATTTTATATTAAATGTTTTTTCACTTTTTTTTTTTTGTCAAAACTGCCTCTGTTATTTGATAGTGATAAGAAAATACAATAAATTGCTGGCTATACATGTTATAAATTTTAAATAAGCTTTATCACATCTAAAGGATCACATAAGAGCGTTTTACCTTGAATCATTCAAATAATCAATACCAATCTCTTATCACATTTGATTTTTCTAATTTATGGTTGCCTGATTCTAGTTTAATCTTTGAAACATAAATCCATGCTATTCTTTAGCTCACCTATTTTATTTTGATATCTCCTTGCATATGTTTCCCTTGTATGCAAGTATCTATTCCTACGGAAGAATTCAAATTAATTTAAGTTTTTTAATCGTCTTTTTTTTTGCAAACTTTCCTTGAAATCTGTTCGACTAAATTAGAGTATCATACGTATTTTAGGGTTTTTATGCTTTCTTTAAGCAAAACTAAATATATATTAAAAATAGGAATTTATCGAAAACACTGACTTAAAAAGAACTTTCAAGGCAAGCAGGATATTTTTCATCCCCAATTTCTGTTCTTACTTACATCCGATTTTTGAAAAACCACATCAAACCGTAAAGCATTCCGGAAGAACTCGGTACTTCTTTTTGGTCACAATATTTCTGCGCTTCAGGTATCGTCATAAAAATCTTAAGAAAGATAAAAATAAACAGTCCATAAATTTATGAAAAAATTTAAAAAAATATTGTCCTGTTAAAAATCAAAAAGAAAAAAAAAAGCTGAAATAACAAAATTGTTTCTGCTTCATTCTAATAAACATTGTAATGCACGCCGTAATATCCGAAACACAACACATATTTTTATACTCTGAATATCAGTTTCGAAGAATTATATTACATTCTCAGCAACTCTTGGAATAGACTGTACTAGCATCCAGCTTATTGATACTACCGAGAAATTGGTTTTTAGGTTATTTGAAATTAGTTCATTTAAAATCTCACGGAACCTTAATCACTTAGAGAAAAAAACAGGATAAAAAACCTTATCAATTTTTTCAGAATCCACTCCGCCTCCTTCATTAACTTTCATCGTTTCATCGATTTCAGCATAAAATAATTCTTGCAGAGCACCCGATGAACCGACACCTGTTCTAAAATATGAGAAACACTTGCATAGATTTTCAAAGACAGTTGGTTTCACTACAATTTTAGATTTCGCCTAAAGTTCTAGTTTTGTTAAAATGCATCCAAAAATTATGCCACTGAAGAACGGGATCCGGAAAACTTACACAAACGTTTTAATACTCTGAATCTCAGCTTCGTTAACATTATAGCCACATTCTTCAAGAATTTCTTCTTGCATATGCTTTCGCTTACTAACATTCGGTTTATCGACAAGACCAGCACAGAGTTCGATCGTTTCACCCATACTTATCGGATATTTCGACCAATTTATTTCATTCCACTTTTTATTGACGTTTTCATCTAGCATGCGCACTCTTGTTATATAAACAGCTGAAAAAGACAAAAAGTTGACTGAACTCAATAACACTATCGAAACGTTCCACAATTAAAAGACTTTGTTGTAAAGTACTAAGTTATTTTTTCAATCAATAAATTTGATTCTTTCAATAACAATATTGTAGAATCATTTTTCGAATATTTTTTTCGAATTATTCCACTTCCTAACGTTAAATTTTCGCGCCTTGATTTCCAAAAATTCAAAATGTTATAGTCTCTAACCACTGATAATATTACGATACTTCAAAGATCCACAAATATTATCAAGTATACTAATCAACAAAAGCCATAAAAAGCTCTGAAGCATTTGAATTGTTTCTAAGAAATTTTATTCGAAATATGTGCCAAATTAAGCAGATATTTACCGGGTCGAAACTGTTTTACAAATAGTAGCAACTGCTTCTGTTTATGATACAATAAACATGCAACACTGTCATGACGGAGAATGAGATCCCATTTGATAAGCTTATCACCCTAAAACTATCCTATTATAAGAGTCACGTGTAAATTTCATGACATAAGAATGAAAAGTCGGCAGATTAGAATTAGTGGAACTAATGACGGCGAAATTAAACCGACCATATAGTGACTCAATTTGACATCAAAATATTATATTAATAACAGAGCAGTTGAATACCACTTACCCTTTTGAATTTCATCCTCATGGGTCGAATATATTGAGAATCATGGATATTTTCGGAAATTTCAACCTCTGTTGGAAATTCTTCACTTTTAGCCATTCGAATTATTGTCTTAGCAATCTGCATAATACAAGCAATAATTCACTATCAAAACATATTTTATGACAGCATTTCTTGAATTTCTTTGTTGAAAAATCTGAATTGAGAAGTCTCAAAAAACTTATCTAAATATAATAAGCTCATTATCTTCCAACAACTGGCTAAATGAAACAATCACATCGGTAAAAAAGCAAACCATTTAAAATTGAAGAGTTATTTTTTAAGAAAATCAAATTTATTTCGTCCTCAGCACAAGCAAAACATAAATGAATCACAAACTACTTCCAAATTTAACTCCTTAGAGCTTATACAATAAGCCACTAACGAGTATTTTAAAATATACGAATTGGTTCAGCAACACAAACAAAAGACAAATCTGACAAGCTGATCAGCTATGATATCATGAAAATAGTTTGAATTTTTAATGCAGTGCTTACAGCCTTAAAAATCATTTTACAGCATGTCAAGTAACCCACAGAGCTAATTATTCTAAAGAACAAAAATTCCAATTAGAAAATCAGAAGATAATTTTTAAAAAACAATTAGTTCAATGCAAAATTTTCAGGATTAAGCAAAAAAATTAAATTTTCGGAAGTATGATGCCTTTTTCTTCACATAACTTTTCTGTTAGTTGCCACAGATTTTCTTGCTGCTTCTCATCCACTGAATCTTTGAATAATTTGGTGATACGCTTACAGTTATTGTCATAGTAAGCACCACTAGCTGTAATGCTATCAGATGTACACAAAAAGACGCAAACTCGAGAACCTTCACGAACAGGAGCTCCACTATAACCGCCAGCTCTGAAATTTATTGAAATTTCTATTCAGACTTCGCCCAAGTTATATAAGAGATCGAAGATAAAATTTAATTTTAATTTACGACAGAAAATAATTCAAATAAATGTGTATAATGACGTTGGTAATATGGAAAGAAGCGAAATTTCTCAAAGGCTTTAAAATAAAAAACATTTCCGGTCTGAATTTCAGCACAATTTTTTAAAAAAAGTCCATCATTGGTCCACTACCAAATTTAATATTTCAAAAGTAATTTTGTAATTCAAACACTTGGCAATACTAATTTTCCAAAGATAATTCTTGTAGTTTAGCTGAAAAAGTTGATAATGTCAAAAATTTCCATTTAGCATGACGTCCTTTTCGACTAACCGCAGAAGTTTTGTTTCGATGACACCTGGTTCGAGAACATTACAAATAACTCCAGATCCATTGAACAAACGAGCCAACTTGAAAGTCATTAAGTGAATCATGAGCTTTGTACGTGAGTACTGTGTGTACTTTTCATAATTTTTCGAACTTTGCAAATCTGACCAATCTAGGGGATACCTGAAAATATGCATATTATTGCAGAAAAACTACCTTAAATTACGACTTTCATCTATGTCCTCGAATCCAGAAACGAATTATAAGCATAAGAATTACGAGATTATCATATATGTCTGAATATCATCACCTTATCGCATATTAAGCTTCGCCATCATTTGCTGCTAGGTTTCATGAATGGAGAGTTATCATTCACACATTAGTCTCGCATTCTATTGCCTTAAAATTTCAGAAAGATGCCAACACGATCTCGAGATTTTTATTCAGAAACCTTATTTTTAACTTACACTCTACTCAAATATTGAGAAACCAAGCAGAAAAAACAAACCATTCGTAGCAAATGCTGCTTACAAGAACCAATCGAGACGGGATATTGTCTTTCAGCAGAGTGAACAGCGACCTCGACAGAATATAATGCGCAAGGTAATTCACCTATGAAGAACCAAAGTAATTTTACTTTTTTTTTATCTACTTAATATGTCTCTTACTTCAAGCAAGACTAGACTAATTTGACTTTATCAGTGCTAAAGAACTACTTGCACAGCACAACACCGGAAATTAAAATTAATAAATTTTTATCGGAATCAAGAAAAAAATTTAGATCTTGTCATTAATTTCCAATATGGTCAAATTCCTTCGGTAAAAACCGAGTAACCACTGACATGCGTTTTATATAATATATCAATATAAAAAATAGTAAGCATGAAATATCCAAGAGTAAATTGATATCAAACATCAATATTTAAAAAAAATTACAATCATTCTCGAATCATTTCAGAATGAATAAAAGAAATGAAGAACTTCCTTAGAGTGCACCCAAAATCATGACAAGGATGAAATGTCATGTTGTTCAGTTGTGATAAAACAAATAATGTTCACTTAGTGATGAAAATTCCTCTCAGTTTTCTCAGTGATAACGAAACTATAAAATAACTTTTCATAAAAATTCTGCCATAGTTAGAGAAACTTGGAAGGAAAAGCCATTTTGTTTTCACATGAAAAATGAACAAGTTCGCGAATTGGATTTATTCACTTTTCATGTATAATATTTCAAAATCATTATTTTTCATTTTTTTCAGAATTTTATCCCATACCAAAAATTCCAATGAAAATTCGAAATCACATCTATAATTTATGATAGCCACATTCCTTCGTTAGCAATATATAAGCAAGAGCGAAAGACAAGAAAATTATGAGATCACGAAGTGTAAATGAAAGGCATCTTGGAAAAGCACGACAAAACAATAATTCTATTAAATTTTGAAAATTATTTAAACTGAATCCTTTTGAAACTATTTGTACTATAAAAAAGCTCAAAAAATGGCTAATACTCTGAAAAATTCCCGGATACAAATAAGTGATTTAACTAAATGAAATTAAGACGAAAACCAAACTTCGACGAATTTTCACGATTAACACAAAGTTTGTCGTACTATTGAAGGATCAAAAACTGAAATTCTATTTATAAAAACCCGCAAAAATAATGTAATGAAAGTGGGAAAAAACAAAAAAATACATTGATGAGGTGAAATTTAAAACTCTTAGTAGAAGCATCACATTGCTAATCAATAATCGTGTTATTTTAATATATTCATCATTGATTCTCGTGGGAATTGATCCAGTGAACATCATTGGTCATACAATTTGTAGAAATAGGTGAATTAGAATTTAGATAATCTTTACACAACTGTTCACTCATTTCCCATAATTTCTGCTGCAGTCGCTCATCAGTAGCATCCGAACTACTGCGTGTCTGCTTCCCATGGCAGTCAAAATATTTGCCACTAACATTTTCGAATGCAGGAGATTCAATCAATGTTAACAATGTGCCAACACCACTAGTTAACACCAATGCTGTATCAGAGGATGATAGTGATGTACTCCGTGATCTGAAAGTTGTTGAACGTGTTGCTTTATGTTTAATATTAGTGACTATCGAAAATATACAATGAACCAACATATTTGGGAAGTATACGGAAAAATATAAATAAGTTATAATTTTTGCGAAAACTTACATTTGTAGCAAACTAATAAGTTAATTAATTGCATTTCTACTTTTGATTCTTTTTTCTTTATGCTTTATAACTAGATAAGTTTGACTAAGTAAAACCTGATCAAAATTAATCAAAAAAAAAAAAAACCACTATTTATCAAGCTATTTGCTTATTCATTCATGTATCTATTCATACTTCCTAGAATATTATATTTATCTATTTAAACATTGAATTTCTAAAATTTGCGAATCCTTAGGTTCGAAATCCAACAATATCGCACCTCCGACCCCGTGGCTCCATATTTCCCATATCGATAACATTAGAGGTAACCCGAAACTGACATCCTTGCCTGACCAAAAGACGATGAAGTGCAAACGATGTTAAATGATTCATTAATTTCGTTCTCGAAAACTGAAGATACTTTTCATATTCCCGCTCAGCCATCACATCCTCCCAATCAATTTTATGCCTAGAGAAAAATTTCCATAAAATTTAGCTTCAATTTTGCAACAGTTGAAAGAAATTGTGATTTATTTATATGGCTTTTTTTCCGACTTCTTTGTCACTTCTCACTATTCCAACTCCTACTTTTCCGTAGGTACTTCCCTTTCAAAAATGTCTTTCTTTTTAATTTCTTCATCATTAATTACTACTGATAATTTATAATGTGGCATTTGATAAATCAATGAAAAGAGTAAAAGAATAACCTCAAGCGACAAAAAGGAGGTAATAATAATTTCATTTATTACATTAATTCAATCTTTCACTAATAATAGAAGTACAGGAATAAATAGAATTCAAAAAAAGAAAAAACTCACCAGCTATGAAGACTACTGCTGATGATAATAACTCTTGAAGGCTGGTTTTCTTTTAATAGTGTAAGTAAACGATTTATGATAAAGAAATGTGCCAAATGATTAATCTGAAAGGCTTCAGTTGGAAAGACAAGAACAAGATTAAGCAGACAACAAAGTATAATGATAAAACGAATAGACAGAACAATTCGTAACTGAGAGATGACAAATTGAAAAAATACATCAAATACATTACCATTTATATTACAAGAAACTTGTGTCATTCATACACAACAGGAAATAATAAATATAGCGTGAGAGGTACGTAATATGGAATGGAATTATAAAGTCCATTATATTGGTTCTTTAAACGAATTAAAAAAGCGATTCAATTAAAATTACAGTTTTTTTGATACAAAGTATTGAAAATCTAAAGTTAAAATACAATTGAAAAGGAATAAATAATAAAAAAACTGTCTTTAAAAATCAAGAATGTAAAGATGGAAATATACGCGATATTCCAGTGCAGTGCATCCAGGAAAGCGAAACAATTATATAAGTTATAACATGGAAGCAATTTTTATTATGATCATTAAATTTATTATTAATATGCCTTATCTTCAAAACTCTCCAAATTTTAAATCTTTTTTAAATCTTTCAATGTTAAAAAAAGAAACATTTTAAATTATAAGATAGTCGTTGTATTATAAGCTTTAATTTCAATTTTTGAGCATGTCTAGCAATAAGTGCATTATCACAATGTAGTCAATCTAATCAAAGCGGGTTTTCTGAAAGCCAGTATGAAAATTCCATATTTCTTAAAAAATGTCAAAATATTTTGAAGCACAGTAATGGAAGCTTACTTGAAAAGTTAATTCCAACCCATTTCGGCTTTCTGTTCTTTTAGGCAAGAGAACACCAGCATTACACAATAGAACATTCAATCGCGGAAAACGCTTCTCAACTTCTGTAGCCAAATTGGAAACCTGCGAAAACATAGTAACAAAGATGAAATTAAAGAATGATTGCTTATAATGTTAATAAAATTGAATACTGCTTTAAAAGCAAAAATGGAAAAAAAATTTCAGCATGAAATCTCAAAGCAAACATAAATTAGGATTTTGAGATAATAAATTCAGTATAAATGAAAAATATGATTGGTAAATTCACTTCATTCAAATCAGAGAAATCGGCAACAACAAAATCAAGATTCGATTTGTCTGGTAATTTGCCTTCACGCATGATGTAGTTAATAGTTGCTTCACATTTTTCAACACTTCTGCCATGCACAATAACGAAGTTTTCTTTCTGAAAAGATTTGCATATTTTTATTTCAAGAATATCGCAATTAAAAAAGATATCTGGTCGGAAATTATGTTAATAATCAGATCAAAGATTAGGCAGAGATATTGGTTTATGAAATTATAGCGTCAAAAATCATGCAGGTCAAATAAGTCTAATAATTTGATTGATTTCTATACATAAATTCGGCTTTCTCGTCCCAAAGAAATCAGAGGCCAGTTATCATGCATATTTGGATGCGCTGCGGCTGCTTTGTTCTCTGAATCCAAAAAAGAAATATGTATAATTAACAGGAAATAACTTATTTCCGTGCGTGCTTGCACAGACATTTCTGCAAGCATTTTTGCTTCTGAAGGATTTCTGCAAATCCGCGACTTGATTGGGTATTTTGAAGTAAGGCGCAAATAAACTTACATTTCGCACAGCCAATTCCAGAGCAGTTTGTCGACCAATGCCATCTGTTGAACCCGTAATAAGGACTGTCCTTTTGAAGGGATAATAATTTTCATTTCTCTCAGCCATGCTTTAAAAAAAAAGTAAAAAAATAATAGAAATCTGCTTCTAAAAATTTTTTAAAAATTTATTAGAACAGCTTTTGGTACATGTAATATCGTAGCAAACAAAGACGAGAAATCTGACTAATTCATCCTTATTTATTGGTTAATGCATCTGAATATTACATTTATTGGTTTGCCTTCGTATTTATTCGCTTGTACGGATGACTGATTTAGAAAGGACGAAGAAATTTCTCGTTGCTGCTTATTATTTTATTAATATTCATGAAGAAAAAAAGTTTGCTTATTAATTACAGTAACTGAATAAAAATAAAGACGATGAAGGATAATAGAAAAAATGCATTCTATTCAATAAATCATCCTAGCTGAAAAAAAAAAATTGTAAGCAACTATTTTTGGCAATAAATAATTTGTCGATCCTTTCCAGTAAATACAAGGATGAACCAATAAGTGCAATATTCGGGTGAGTTAACAAATGACAACGACCGAAAAAAAACAAGATTGATATAAACAAGAAAAAAAATGTCCCTAAATGAGGATGAGATGATGGTTATGGCGATAAATAAAACTCGTAGCTAGTTTAATTTTATTATGAATCATTCCATTTCCTTTCTCTATTATAATTTATCCCTAATATCCCTACTATTCTTTCTCCCGAGCTCTTTAATTCGTTTTCTCTGACCCTTAATTTCTGCATCATTATTAAAATCATATTAATAAACAAAAAAGAGAATTTAAAAAGAAAAGCATTGGTGAGGACTACATTGAATTTAGAATTTTTTCATATGTCAAAGTTGCTGTTAATTAACAATCTTGACAGTGAGAAAATTTTTACTTCCTGAGGAGGAGAAAGCCGACTTATTTCAGAGCAAAAAAAAAGTAAAGTAGTAAAAATAAAAAAAGATGATAAAAACAGAAAATAACAAGTACGAAGCAATAGAACTGGGAATTGCCTCTGCATAGTGTAGTGATCCTCCTTATATCACTAATTTAACAGTGTATAAGAAACTGTATTATCACTGTAACAATCTGAACAAATTTACTTCGCAAACAAACACAAAAAGCTCCAACCTTTATTGCTAATTATCACAATTCAATAGTAGTAATTCTTCATTTCGATAAGATGAACGAATATACAGTAATAATCAACATGAAGTATGATAAAAACCAAAATATATTCCGAAGATATTTCTCTTCTTGTGTTGGTATTGTAATAAATTATTTCAAATCGTAATTTCATTAAATTAAAATTTAAAACAACTTTTCTCATATCTTTCATATACAATTCCACTTTAAATCTCTGATTTTACTCTTCTCCTTCCTGAAATCCTTTTGGCTATAGTGTTCTGGGCTAGTTTTCGCCTTCCTGAATTTTCAAATTTCCCGATTGAAAGAACCTCTCAGCAATGCTACGTTAGAATTCAAAAATTAAAAAAAATCTTTCGTCTTACGCATACAACGCCGAGCCGCGCTTTCCCGCAGAAAAAAACTTTATTTTGGAATTTTAAGGCAAAGGCTAATTGCACTGAAAATTTCCCAGGAGTTGTGTGCTTGGTTTTGCTCATTAGCACTTGAAGTTTCGGGCCATCGGGGAAAAGTCCGAAATATCTATTAGTTAAGTATTCTTTTCCAAAATTCCAGTAAATGTGGCTAATCTCTTCAATCCGTATTGTGAACTTATAAATTCTTGAATGTATAAATTCTTTCTGTATATTCATAGGTAAGGTATTTGGCCACTGTATGGGAGCTATCTTTGGCGGAATTTGGAAAAGAATAATGCTACATAGAAGCCAAGCAATGGTCAATTCGGGCTTATGATTTATAAAGATGTAAATATATTGTATGTTAATGTTTAAATTGTACATAGTTTATGCAGAATTTATTAAATTTGATGATTTCACTTAATCCCTTAATTTTGAAGTAGATTTTAGTTTATGAATTTTGTTTTTGCTAAAGCAATTTTAGAATAATAATAAATAGTTAGCAGAAAATTACCATAACTTTACGCTTTTAAACTATATTCTTCTCTTTTGAAGCAATATTTTAAAGCTGTTTCTCTCGTTTATGTCGATTTCGAAACAATTATTTCTACAATTCGCGTAAAATGGTTCCGTAAATTCAATGGGTTCCAGATTAATTCGACAGTATCATAAAGACAATGGTGAATTTGAATGTTGAATTAATTTTAAATCCACTGAATTGTGGAACTGTTTCTGAGTAAGATGCGGCTCAATGATTATGGTACTAATCAATCAAAATATTCCAGGCATATTAAGTTTCATTTGTGGAAGAGGAAAGAGGGAAGTCGACTAAAGTTAATTAAAATGGGCATGCCGAGACTTATCGGAAAAAAGTTTGGGAACAAGTGAAAAACGTAAATGATCTTTGTATTTTGAATGAAGTAGTGCCATGGTATCAAAATATTTATATAGCACATTTTTTCAAAAAATGGGCTTTGCTGAAAGTTCGAATTAGCTATGATGTGAATGAAATACTATAGAGAAATAGAAAACTTTGTATGAAATAGAAATCTTATGAAATACGGGGAAAATTAAAGAAAAAAGGGAAAGCAAGAGAATAAAATTTTCAAGTAAGAGAATGAAAAACTAAAATTTTTTAATAAGAGTTGAAATTCAAAATAGTTGTCAAAATAAATGAAAGTAATCATAAATAAATCAAATAACTCTAAACTGATAACTTACGGCTTAAATCAATACCTGTGTAATTTCACCTAGCTTTTTTTCTTTTTACAGCTCAAGTTACTTAGCTTATATTATGAATAGATAAAGAGGAAAAATCAATGCCAACCATATGTTCCGAAGAATCTTGGATGGATCAGTTGCACTTCTTTCGAAATTCTCTTTTAATCATTCATCGCTATCTTATCTTACCTTTCCCTTGATTGCGCTCTTATTTTCGTTCGTTTTCCCTACTCCTCTTATGAAGAAAGGGAAAAATATAAGATAGCACTAATCTATACAAAAAAGCGAGAATAGCAATATTTTTAGGCATATCTGAGGAAAGAGCTGTAAAGTTGGTAGCAAAAAACTTTCTAAAACGAATGTCTTCGAAATTTGAGGAATTAAAACTTTTAATTTACGTCACTTCATCATTTAAGGAAAAAAAGTGCATTCTTCTTCATATGAGAATGACTACAATTTGCATTCTTGAAGGATGAATTCTCAGCAAATTTACTTCATTTTCAGCTTTTTGCAAATTCACCATGTATCAGCAAATTAACATCCGGAAAAATTAAAAAATATTTCTAACTTTATCGAAATGGCTAGCTAATATACTTTAAGATAAATTATTTGGAAGTTTAAAATTAGAATTCATAAGGCTGGAAGAAGAGAGATATGAGCTTAAAGAACTGAAGCGAAAATATATTGATTCCAGTCACTGAGCTTTAATTATTGATCTAATTAGCACTGGTTCAGCAGACTTTCATGGCAATGAGCTTTGGCAAGAAGCTTTTATCGCCATTATTATTATTCGTTGCTACCATACGATAATATTCATTCTTCGCCGGATGTTCGTCCAATTTCATTTATTTATTATATGAATCTGAAGGAAATTTAGAATTTCCATTCGACATTTGATCTTCAAATAATTACAAAGCAGACAATTCTGTCCAGAATCAAATCTCAAATGAAAGAATTTATGATGTGATTGTGATTGGAAATGGCATGTGCTATGTTTAGTTTTGCAAAAAAAAAAAAAAAAAAAAAAAAAATGAAGCCGCC